>JAWWMK010000020.1:363325-433873 GCA_035047105.1 Galeopsomyia nigrocyanea | reverse complement strand
ACGTACTTTACGATGGTATACATAACTAACGTTGTCCCTAACGGGCAAACTTCAATGGAGCTTTGGGATTCTCCTTTAATTCAGAGTTTAGAAATCAAAATATATAACATATACATACTTATTATAAACGACGTGTAGATCTTGTGCAGATTGGATCCGGGAACTACTACTATAATTTCAATATCACGAAAAGTTTTAATATATCCCAAATAATTTCCTAGGTTACATTCTTTTGTGCATAAAAGTTAATATATGTAATATGTCACGGTCAATTTTCCTATTTTAAGATTGGAAAATCTGCTTTATTAGATCTAAATTATTTCTTTACACTTGATCATTCTAAAACCCATATCTTGTATTTTGACTTGTTAATTAAATTGGAAATTGACCGACAGTTTTCAATCAAAATGTAAAAAAAAGTGCAATGATGGCAGTTACAGCTTTTATAAGTTTGATCAGTAGTATTATAAATATTGTATATTGAAATAATTCTTATAGTTATAAAGTGGTTATAATATCCGAATTAATGAATCACTTTTATTACGTTTTTAAAGAAAATTTTAATGATTAACAATAGTTCGATCTCAAATTTTGAACTTGATAAGTGAAATTTTAAATTAAAATGACGAAGTAATCATATATTTAACGTTAAGAATAACGAAGTAGAAGAGCTATTGTATAAATTCTTAAAATAATTTTTACTCAACACTATTCGAGCAAAGGAAGCATTGCACACTAAATAAATGAACCATTGAATCAAAATATACCATCAATCCGAAATAATTGTGGAAACGAGAATTGGTTTTTGAAACGTTTCTTGGTATTGCGAAATTGTGTAAATTAGTTATAACTATTAAGTGAAAATACAAAAAGGCATATTTAGGGTAAGATTATAAAGTATCTCAAATAAAAACAAGGTAATGCGTACAACATTCTGATATCCAAGACTGGTTTTTGGAAATATTGTAGACGTTTAAATAGTAATTTTAATATGCAGAGTGAACAATATTCTTTTTTTCTTCACCAAGAAGTCAATCATTTCCTTAAAAAGCTTTAAGTTAATATCCTAGTCTTTATTTCTAGTCAAAAACACGCGAACTATATAATCTTTAATATATTTTTACTTATAGTTGGTACATTGAATCGTCTGCAATATTCAACACTAGACAAACCAGTGCTTGAATGCTTGTATACAAAGAAATGATAATTTTGGATCGATGTTACTGTACGGGGACCGTGAAATCTGAAACATATTAAAAATGTGAGGCAATCTTTTTTTTTTAGTTTTTGCTTAATTTTTTTTTACTGTGCATAAAAATTTATTGCACTGCGTTTATACAAGTGACAAACATTTTATTGTCACTTTGATAAAGTAATTGATAGTTTATGATTAAAAATTTTGTGTTTAGCGTAAGTGATATAATATGAATGAATTTACAAATATTTATAAGTGTTGAACAAAAAACAAAAATAGAATACCTGAATCGCGTTGATCGCGATTTGAGGTGATGAAAACTTAAAGAATTTTAATTGTTAAAACAAAAGTTCAAGTTCTGTCAGTTTAATTTATTGTACACTAGTATCTTCCATGAAAGCATGAAAATGTGATCACTCAAGAGGTATGACTATATGTATAATAAACCAAAAATACGGGAACCAAAATTTAAAAAAAAGTAGTTTTAAACGCAATAATGATTATTCAAGACATTTTTTAACTCATATGTCATACATAATATCAAAAGTAAAACATTTTGGCGACACTCAATTGTTGACTACAAAACTGACCACCAATAAAATCCCGTATATTCTGATACTTCAATTTATTTCATTACCTTTCACATTTTACAAAATATTCGTCCTTCCTATATAAATACATAATTTAAAAATATATAAGCACATCTTGCATCATTCATTTTAAATAAAAATAACAATTTTAAATAAAGTATGGTAGTTATTCTCATAATCGAAAGTGCCAATTTATCCCTTATGGTAAAGTATAAGTACTTATTGGTAAGTCAGATAATCCTTATAATGAAACCTTTTTTCTCAACATCACAATTTTTGCATACAAACTGAGATATGTATCATTTCTTCAAAATTTTTACCTCTGTTCGAAGCTTTACATAAAAAAATATATCAAACTTAAACGTTATAAGTACTTGAGTAGTTTAAAGAAGGTACAGCGTTGATAAAAAAAATAGTACTCATAACGTTAGACATTCTGAAGTAATGACAGTTGATCAATTACAAGGCGCAAGTTGACACCTGGCGCGACGGTTCATTCGTTTTGGACAATGCCTGCCACCATTAACCGGTTGTCTCTGTAAAAATCGAGCGTCAATTTCAATTTTAAAAAATCTCAACATAAGAATAAATAAATCAGTATTACAATAATGGTTCGTGAGCTGGTGACTCGTCCACTGCCACAGGAGACACTGCACTTGGTCCATGGAGACCAATCGGACACCTGGCAATCGACCGGCTCTTCTGCCGGCGACACCTCGTCTAAAGCGCGTGTGGCTATTCGATCGTTGGATGAACGCCGAGGTACATGAACCACTGATTGAACTGTTGGCTGAACGCCACCCAAAGTCTCTCTCACCTGAAAAGTAAACATTTAGTATTAAAATACTCGTCATCTGTTTTTCCGTGATTATTAGCGAGGAATACGTACGACATCGCACATCTTTGAACATTCGGTAAAGGTTTTGAAGTTGTTCCTGTTGCCACGGCAGCCTCCGTAAGTGAATGGTACGCATTTACCCTCCTCCGGATCGAATGCCCATCGCTCGAAGTAACCACGACAAGGTCCCTTTTCTTGCTTTTCTTTACAGATAACTGAAAGAAATAAGTTTTATAGCATTTATATCGTATTGAGCGGATAATTTTCATCACTGTATAATTTACTGTGAAATTGTCTGTCAAGAAAAAAATTTATGGATAATCAAATTGTTTATAATATTTGCGGTTGAAATAATCACAATTTGAGCAGGTGACGTAAATTTTACTTGCGACAAAGCGTAAGCGAATTAATGATTAGATCACTTTTTTCGCCCCAATAATCAAAAGTTATTCAGAAAAATGTTACAGAATTGAAATTATTTAATTACTTGCGAAATAATGCTGCAAATGTACTTATTAAATACTCATTATAATTGTTTTCTCTTTAATTGATAATTGATGGCGACAGTAAATTTAAATGTTGAATACAATAGAATTCCCTAATATTTGTTAATATGAATAGTAACGCATTTAAGATATGAATAAACTAAGTAAACTAATAAATAAAAAGATTGTTCACTCAAACCTTTGGCATGAGCAACATCGAAAGTGCAGTCGGCTTGATCAAGACAAGGTCGTCGCTGCGTGAGTTCCAATTTAGCCGAGCACTTGGCTCTTTCCTCCGGCGCCACCAATAGCAATCTCGCTCTCGTCTTGAAACCCTTACCACACGAGGCACTACAAGGCGACCAGTCTGACCAATCGCTCGCCTAACGAAAATTACGTTATCCTCAATCAAAAGCTCGAACTACATTTTAAGCTGAAATTAGATAACATACCCTGCAGAAAGCGTCCTCTTGCTCCGCACTTCCACACACTGGAGCCACGCACTTTTGTTTGTCGATGAGCGAGACGTGGAAGCACTTTTTGCGATTAGATGGGTTTAACAGATGACGACGTCGAGTCTTGAAGCTAAGTCCACACGATGAACTGCATTCTGACCATTCGCTCCAGTCGCCCGTTAAACATTCGGCTTCGTTCAGGTCGGGGAAGGGACTATCGTTGCCGGAGTTGGAGCTTTCACCTCTAAAAGCGATCATATTTTTTGTAAACTATACAATTAGGTGACACAATGAATTTGACGAATAATTTCCTTATCATTCAAAGTGAGCTACCTATTTTTTATCCCTAAAAAATATCAAGCTAAAATTTATAGTAAAATTGTTAAAGAAAATGTAAGTTTAATGGTGTCAATTATTGTAACGAATTACTTGAGCTCTCGCTGAAACTTTTGAACGATCAAAGTAAGATGCAAATGCAAATACATGTTGAAATAATATCGAACGGCTAATCAATACAAGTACAAACTTTCCACTATAGCTATTCGCAAGACGTCGGTAAACTCCCTATGGACGAAGAAATATCTAACATAACGCGCTATACTTCGGAGCTACTCCACCCTCGTGGTAGTTGCATGGTAAGTTTACGTGTACTCACGAGCATTCCCCAGCGGGAGCCAAGCACATCTCTTTGGACACGAGCTGCCGAGTGCAGCCCATCATCGCTGCTTTCTCCGGGATCCTGTAGCCTCTTGTGCGCATCCTTATGCCTTTGCCGCAGCTTACCGAGCATTTCGTCCATTCTGAGTACTCTGTTGTCATGCACTCGGCTGTGTGCAAATTAATTAGCTTGCTTTAATCAAATCTAGTACTTTATTTTTTTTTAATTTAGCAGTTTGCTGATTCATTAATCTTTCATAATGAGAATTATTCGTATTTTTTTTCCATTTCACTTGTGAAAGTTGAATTTATTCACAAATTAAACATTTTCATAATTTCATTCGATAAATGAGTTGTTGATAATATCAAATAACGCAGATTGTAATTTTCGAAATATTGTAATATTCATTTAAGAGAATGCAATTCCAGTTTCAATCATGCCATGAAACTCAATCGCTGTGATAAATGTTACATTTACAATCAAATAAATGTGAAATAAAGTGCTACACGTCATACATTTTGGAGCGGCATTAAAAACGCATTTAAAAAAGAATGACTACATTGCTCTCATACTTACGAGAGTTTAATAACCGTTTCTATTGTCCGAGTGAATTCCAGTAACGTACATTTAATCGATACTAGTGCCATATAAATTGAAACAAAGATAGTATTAACGACGAATCGATGACAGAGGATTATGTGGTGAAAAACGAGACATTTCGATGTTATACGAGCTTTTATTATTGCTTTAATACTGTTATAAATCTACTATCTATAAATCGCAAAGCAAAAAATACTGAATCAAAGTTAATCACATCTAAACGAATGAGCTGTAATGTTAGTAAACACCAAAATAAAACCAAAGCATGTCGTCAAAAAAACTCACGTCTCTCGTCTCCAGTCTCCTCCTTCACATTGAACTCAGCGGCAAGATCCTCCAGATCCCTATCGTCACAGCTACGTTTCTTAATTTCCTCTCTGTCGAGATATAATCTCGCGAGCGGCAGCATAGGTTTGCCAGTGGGATCGTAAAACGGTGCTCTTGGATCTTCGGGATACATCGTGGTGATGGGTTTCATGTATTCGCGCGGATTCGTTTCAGCGTTAGGCGACATGTAGCTGATTCCGCTGTCGGTACCAGCATCCCACGGGTACAGATCGATTGCCATACCCTTAATCCATGTACAATCGCGCTGACACAGGTTCAACTTGTTTACGCCGACTACCCAATCTGGCGACGGACCGAACATCGAGGCCACCGAAAGCAGTGGATGTTTGCGATCCACACTGTCGAAATAATTTTTTTTTTTTTAGTTTCTTTTTGCCGGATCGCATTTCAAATGGGATTTTAACATGTTCGTAGCAGATTTAGTTGCATATCTTGCTGGGATTATTCAAAGCCGATTATTTACATCACGCTGTAAGCTTATGCTTGATGCTTGGAATACTGCATATTTAAGTGGAGTTGAATTTTAATTTTAATTTTTAAGTGCCAAGTTATCTATTTTTTTTATTGACATTAAGTGAAAAATAGTTTATCTGCGTGATTTCATCCTTAATCCTCACGTTTTTAGTGAAAATGTTTTTTTTAATACAAAGCCAGATTACGTTTATCCGCTTTATATAGCGAATAAAGAAAAAGCTTAAACCACCTCCATTATTCATTCATAACTCCGTACTATTTTCACCATTTGATATAATTGTTTTGCCAAACAATGAAGCTCCAAATTAGTGGCAGTAAAATAGATAGTCTTCATAATCGTTAATAAGAAAAACAAAAAAAAAGGTCTCACTTGAAAGTAGCACTGGTGTTGGTATTGACATTGGGAAACCAAAGTCCAGGTGCCTTAATGTAGGTCCTCAAATAACGCGCGTTGTTGCGCATTTCAGCCTCGAGGCCGGACGCCGAACCCCACTCCGCTAATTGACGGAATCCGTCGGTGGCTATTTGCTCGCGTCCCCAGAACGAGAAATTCGTCTCGTGCGACGCGCCAACGAGGTCGCTGAAGTGCGTCAACCACACTTGTTCTGGAAAATCCTTCGGATGAGTTTTACTCGACCATAAGCCTTCCAATACCAACTGTAACAATTGCAATTGCATAATGATTTGTTAGGTAATTGTCACTACTACGCTATTAACGATTGACTCTGTTTACCTAACTTTCGAAATAATACACCGGCTTAGCTAAGACTGAACAATAATTGATAGTTGCAATATTTTCAAAAGTAAGGCAATCTTTTTACTAACTCGTCGCTCTTGGAAGAGTAAATATGTATTTTTCGACAATTAGTCACGCCACAAACCGAATTGTGTAAAAAAGTTTTTATAAAAATAAACACTCGAAAACCACTGACTTTGTACTTAGCGTCGTCGCAGGCACAACAACGTAGTTCATCAAGGCTCTCGGTTTCATTAGCGCTCATCTCGCAGAAGGTCTTGCTAAGGTTGCCGTCCTCGGCGAACCAGCGACGCGAATTCTCCATGACCATCGCGGTGAAAATGACGCAACCGGAACCTGCGGGCGGTGCCCGCCACATCACTTGTACCTGGAATAATCAACACAAACGTTCCATTGTGACTCGATATCTCCTTTTTTTTCGTAGCGAGGATTATGATTCTCAAGGTATTGCCGCGGTTTATTGTTATCGGATATAATGTATTTTCTTTTCAAGGTGCATGACAATTGGAATTTGCATGCGGGGGCAACTATATTGTCGAAAGAGAGGATGAACTGTGTAAATCTTTGTCTTGCGGCGAGTGTTTGCCGAGTATCGCGGGCGATTCACTTGGCAAACAACTGAGAGTGAAACTTGCGGAGCTCACCTCGGTCTTTGGATAATCCGACACCTCAGACACTGTGTTGACGCACTCCTCGTTGAACTCGATCAAGGAGTCGGGGAATATCTGGAAGAAGCCAACACGTACTGCTGGATTGAATGGCGCGTGCTGCGAGTCCACCGATAAAGTAAACCTTTTAAATCTCTTTGGCCTCTCATATTCTCGAGGACCTTCGTTTGATAAAAAAAAAATTTCAATCGTCAAATATTAAACGATTAGAACTAAAATTAAAATATCTTATCTAGTAAATTTTGCAATGCGACGGTGAAAGTTCAAAGAGAGATAGATAATGATATGTACCTTGCAGACTGATAGTGTAAACTGCATTCGGGATGTACTTATCGTAGTCACCACTGACGAGTATGCGATAGCCGCCGTCTCCGGGAAGCCGATCGACGGAAGTTTGCTCGGACGTCGGGCTCAGCGGACATCCCGCCCAAGCCGTGGCAATGAACCATGACACCACGAATAAACGCAGCATCGCCTTTTACAAACAGAACAATATTAAGTATATAACACATGTCAAAGTTATTTGAGTAAAAATATATATTTGGATTTTATGTTTTTTTCTGCTTTATTATGATCGATAGTGTTGGAATCGACATCATCATGTAATTTTTGCAAACTGATTTCTTGATTTTATAAATTTGATAAAAATTGTGATAGTTTTCCTAAAAACTTGTTAAGTTCTAATTAATGAATGAATATGACTTTCTTGAATCTACAAACGAGAAGTTGATAGGAAGCTTAATTTTATATTAATTGAAACAGTATTTAATAATTATCGAAAGCAAAAATTTTCCGATTTTATTTCTGTAATGTATGTACTAACTTAAAAATAAAAGCACTGATAAATTTACGACTACGATGTAAGTTCATAAATTATAATATTTTGCAACATTTAGCCAATTCACGTACTGCTTATGGTTGAAGCAAGAATGGAAAAATCCAAGCTAAATTAAATCATCGTAATCATCGCTGTAAACGACAACTAGAATCGCCGCATTCATCTTTTCACCGCGCGGAAACTTCCTATATCCAAGATTTAAAAAAAAAAAACTTTCATGCAAGTTTCTCCAAACGCGCGCACTCTTCTACAGTCACTTGGCCGAATAATTTATAGCTAATCCATTCACTGAGCGCGAAGCGCGCGCACGCCAAACGGTACAATCATCTATCATCTAGCAATTATGCACCTGTGCGCAGCCCATACACACAGATATAATCAATCGAGCCGTTAATGATCGCGTATCAGTAAAAAATCAACGTTAATTTTCACTTGCACAGCGTGGAAAATTTTTATTTTTTTTTATGAAAGCTCGCTCGCTACAAAAGTAACGGAAACGTGGTGTTCGCGCGCGCGCTCTACTTAGCCGCTCTCGAGCGTACATTACATGAATTATGCATTCGCGCGAGAAGTAGAAGATTCATTCCTTTCGCAAGAGAAGCAGTTGTGCGTTTTGTCAATCTTTCTATACTTTGGGAGAAGAAAAGGAAAAAAATAAGCGCTAATGAGCGAATTTATTGAGAAATCTCGCGTGCGTGCTGAGTTTGAATGAAAATGTTTATATTTTGTAATTAAACTTGATGTGTTTTACGATCGTTATTAAAGCTAATAAACCACTGTACGATGAAATAGAAAGTCATTTCCGCTCTAGATATCGAATATTAATATTCAGCTACTTCGTGTATGTACCAAACTAATTTTTTTTCCCTTTTATAATCTCCACGCGTCAATTACAGATAAATATTACAGCCGATATCAATATGACAAGGTCGACGAGATAACGTCAAAGTAGAAGAACATCGAGTCTGCGTGTCTCCGTTCGCACGTGTAGATGTAAATACCATAAAATTATGCACCATTAGCAAGTGCAAGTGTACAAGCCCCGCAGCGGTGTATGAAAAAAAAAAGGAAAAACACAAAGCGAGCCAACGACCTTTTCGCTTTCGCATAAATGCAAAATACGCGCTGTGCGATGCGATCGCGTAACAGCACGCGCGCAGAATCCGGGTCGCGGATCCGTAGGCGCTAACTGGAACTTAAAGAGATGGGTGTTCGTCAATCAAGTCGCATTACGACAAGTATGTCTGTTTCTTTTTTATCTTCTTCTTTTTTTCACTTCGCTTGTAATAACGTTACGTTGCGTATGTATGACTATATAAACGCTCGTAATTGACTTTTCATTGTTGAGACGCTGAGATTCTTTTTTTTTCTTGGCGTGTTACGTGAAAAGATCGCTATAAAAATTGTGCTCGCGCGCGAGCGCAATGTAAATATCGTTCACGGACAGATGGACGCATAACGAGTAACTATAAATATATACTAAGTTTATCGTTGGATGTTCGCGGAAATGTAATCAGAGTATAGGCGAGGGAAGATCACTGCGGAAAAAAAAGAGGTGGCCGTGGGGAAAAAAAACGAAACTTCAAAAGTATACGTACGCGTTACCTTGTAATACTTTACAATGGACGATGAATCATTTGAAGGCATAAATTTTTAAGGCTAATAATACCCACGGAATTAATATAAGCATAGCCAATTTTTCACTATGAATTTTTTTTTCAAGTGCGCGTAATTTTTCATCGTTATAGCTTCATTGTTGAGTAGACGAACTGCCAGCGACGTTTGATAAGTAATTAACTCGGTGCACGCGACTAATTGGCCTTATGATACAGGTGCGAGGGACAATGATCGTGGATGCGCGCCGCACCGCGCCGTGCGAATATGCTAATCCAGTTTGGCTATGTGCATGCGCGTGCTCGCGAGCGCGGAATTAGTTGACCAAGGCTGTGATCATCTGTACTTGACTCACGGGCAGCTTTGTTTGTTTGTTTATTTTTGCATCGAAAAATTAATTTGCACTATAATTATTTTTTCTCATTCATATTTATGAGCGTGAGTTGGGATTACAACTCAATTTTTTTTTCTTTTTTGCCTTCCGGAATGAAATTAAAAAAATTTGCATGCGCTAATTGAAAGGGAAAAGGCGGATTAAACAAAAAAAATTTGCAGTTTGTAGATACTTGCATGGTGCATTATCGATTGCTGAAAGCACAGAGGCACAGTGTTTACTCCGCGCCGAGACTACTGTTTGCGAAATTGCGTTTTATTGATCTGAGCGAGAGACGAAATGATTGGCAATTAAAGATGCGTTTACTCTCGAAGTTACGTCCTATTGGCATAATTGCAGCTCGACTCTACGCCGATCTCGATGTAATTATGTCAAAATAATGGGCTGTATTTCGATCGCAATGGCAACCTTGTTAGAGAGAGAGCAAAGTGCTGCGTTGATGTAATGATGATTTATCGTTGAAATGTGCTAAAAGCCATACACGAGATTTGAATATACCTACGTACTGTTTGCGTATCATCTGAAGTCTTATTTTTAAATAAGACGACTCTTTATCGACTTGGGAGATTACATGTAGTTTTTTTTTTACTTGAGCTTACGGTATATTATCGTTTTCGTGATTTATTCGAGACTCTATACATTTAATTTCAAGCGATATTTTATTAATAGAAAGCAAATTATCGTATTAAAAAAATAAAAAAAATTTAATCGTCAAAATCCAACTATATTATTGAAATCAAATAAAAATTTCATAATTTTAATGGGCATGCTTTTTAAAATAAAAATCCAGTTTTTTGTAACTTACTCCAATTCCTTATGTACTAACAGCAAAAAAAAATAAATCGACGCACTAATCGCCAAGCATCGCTTCCAATAAAATCCGTCTCGAAGAAGAAAAACCAGCGTAAAAGTTTCACCGGCAAAAGTGCGTTCGAGGGTGTGTGGCAATATATCGCACGCCCCGGTATTTCTCGAACTGTCGCGTTTCGCTCTCGCTCGCGCCCGTCTTTTCTTACGGAGAGTGAAAAAGAGACTGGCGATGCGGCTTGACACACGCACCGTAAGCGCGCCCGAGTAAACGATGTGTTGTCTCTTATGCTTCAAAACGCTCGCGATATGGATGGAGGAGGATCGTTCGAAAGTTTTTCGCGAGATGTAATCGTTGCGCAGTGTGATTATTCTTTTTTTTTCTTTCT
The DNA here is from genome assembly GCA_035047105.1 of Galeopsomyia nigrocyanea. Taxonomy (NCBI): domain Eukaryota; kingdom Metazoa; phylum Arthropoda; class Insecta; order Hymenoptera; family Eulophidae; genus Galeopsomyia; species Galeopsomyia nigrocyanea. The sequence continues at coordinate 422,763 of JAWWMK010000020.1, read as the reverse complement.
GATTTCGATGTATTCGCTCTGCGTGTTTGCGTTTATTGGCACAGATTTCGCTTTTCAAACTAGACGGAAATTAACGTTGGCGCTGGATCGAGGCGATGATAAGTTTCGTTGATAACGAATGCCATACATTCGAGATGCTGTGTTGCAATGACTGCTGCATGTGCATTTCCGTATTTTTTAATGTAACTTTTATGTAACCATTACGATTTTATTTTGAATACATTACATATTGTGTACCGTCATTCTTTTTAAAAAAATAGTTTACCTGTGAATCGACGTGCAAAATATTTAAATAACAAATTTGTTGAAAAGATCAACTAATGCGCTCGTCAATCAATCTCACGAAAGCTCTTAAGTATTTCACAACGCCATCGCAGTGAAATATCAATTTGAAAAGAAGAAAAAAAAATAAGACGTCAACTTGTCGAAAGATAATTTACGTTGCAAGTCTGTACAGTCGTTGTCGTCGCCGAGCTCTAAAATGCTGATATATGTAAGATACGTATTGGGAGAAAACTGTTGGAGAGTCAACTACAGGTCACGCCCTATCTCTCGCTTGCGCTAAACCGTTCGCTCCCAAGATAAAAAAACTTGTATGTAAGCCACGATATCAGCCGACTATTCTTTGCAGCTTAGAAATAGACATTCTCGAATGAAGTTATCTGGAACTACCGCAGCGTTACGTAAATTCACGGCCTAATTGGCTTCAAATCGATAGCCAAACGTAAGACTTGCGTATTTTTGACATTTTGTAGATTTGCAATTTACGTGACATAGTTTCATCGTTTTGATGGGGATTTTAGAGTAAAAAAAGTTTAATTCGCGAACATTCCGATACGAATGCGCGCGCGTTATTTTAGTAAAACGTTAAATATATATGATAAATGTTTTCATAGAAAACGTTTATATGACACAGCTAATAGTTACAGTTGTCGTTAACCAATCGATAAGTATTTTTAAAATGCATGCCCATAAAATAGTACATTTTGTAACGGCAATGCAAAATGCTTATTTGCACGTGAGCAGCTCCATCTTTTTTAAGTGTGCATAATGACTACAGAAATAACTATCATCAGTATAAAAACTTGTTTCTTATAAATATAACATGGCATTTTTCAACGCGAGTTTCATTCAAAGTGGAACGACAACAGCTATTCCAAAATAAATGTTTATGATAGGAAAAGTAAGCAATCTCAATTTATTTACAATTACAATCATCAAACCGATATTAGCTCTAAAACTAATTACTTTCTTTAACTATCGCTCTAAATAAAAAATTAACTGAATCAAGCATATAAGCCCTCGATATTCAACCTTCGCGCGCATTCGCGCTGAACATTCCAAGCTCGTACGCATGCGTGAAATTATCGACGTAACCTGATGGCGACAACGAAAAACTGACATACTCTCTCTCTCTCTCTTGAGCGCAGGATACAGGCGGCGAGCAGACGCCAAGCTGACAACGAAGCAACCGTGTGTATATGCGTGTGTGCGTTCATTGTCATGGGATGCTGCAGTTTGTTTGGCGTGGTCAAAAGATGAACTCAGCGGACGAGGACGAGAGGACCATCCATGAGATGCGCTAGCAAAATAATAACAGGTGTCAAGCGAGAGAAAAAAAAAACATCTCGACTGAGCGACAATGGCGAGCTTCGCAAGTTGCCCAGGTAGACCACCAACGATGCTCGAGCAGCTGCTCGAGGAAATCAACTTTCAGAGGACCAAGGAAATGAGACAGCTTCTCAAGGATGGTGAGTCGGATTTGTTTACGCGATTCGATTGTTCAGTCATGTGTTTTTACGTTTATTTTTTTTAATGAGCACGATTTGTAAACATTTCGTATGTGTGTGTGCTAAGGTGTGTAGCGTGAGTCACGCAATTTAGAAAGCTTGCGAAAAGAAAGCCCATTCGCGGCAAAAGAAATCGATATTAAACACCCAAAGCAATAAAACAGGCATAGGTTTGGATGACTAATGTGTTTGGGCGCCTCACGCGGAATTTTCAAGTCGCGTGATATAGTCGCGGAGAGGTCAATAACTTGTCGCTGTTGAACGCTTTGTGCAAGCATATTTGAAAAACTTTATGTATACATATACGTGTGTGCAATCTGTTATATGGCAAGGATTCATTGTCGATTTATATATATTTTATTGATATAAATGACGCGTGTATAAACAGAGGTTGAGAAACGTTGAATTGCAAATGTAAAGCAGAGCGTTCGAACATTTATACGAATAGACGCGCGTAGCTTTCGAAATGGTAAATAAATTGAAAAGAATCACTTGTTTGCTGCGTACGTGAAGAATTAAATTGTATCTTATAGGAACAGACAGCTGAGTTACATGTGTTTATACTTTTAAAAAGGGTATTTCAATTTTAATTATTTATTTATTTACGTTATCGCTGTTTTTGCTTGTAATGCGATATTTTTAGCGTGAAAATTAAATGACAAGTTTAATAATTGAGCGTTCGATGAATATGCAACAATTCAAATTGAAAATTATGTATGCATAAATTAAAAAGTCAATCAACGCGTCCCGTATACAGCGTGAATCTTAATGAGCAAAAAAAAAACTGACCTCACTTATCATTAATCGACAATTGCGCTTATGAATTATTTATAACGTGATCTTTTGAACAATCGCAAACGATGACGTTCTCAATGTAAGCGAACTTCAAAAGAACAGCGATATAGTGGGCTTTAATCTACCCCCTTTAATACGTCGCAGACACTTGTCGACGTAAACAAAGCTTGTAGGGGAAGGCGCGCATATTACGTTTACTTCTCTGCTTAGAAAAGCCTGTCGGTTACGCTCTCGCGGACGATGAAAGACAATATGATCGATAATACGTTTGAGCGGCCAAGCGTACGACAATTGATGTCTTGGTTATTATGCTCAGCGGGGGAAGTACTGCACATCTGCTTTTTTTTTGTTTTTTTTTCATATGTGTTTTTCGATGAGTAATAATGCTAAAATTGTGCAATGAGTAAGACTGTGCCTACTTTCCGGGATAATGTGAGCAGTGAATAACTAACTTTACATGAATAGTAATGCTCTTGATAAGCAAAACTTCTGGTTAATTATATTTTAATATTGACCTCTACAACTTTTTACATATCAATCATAATTTTATTTTTAGACAATGTAATGTTAGTACCACCATAAACTCTTTTTTTTTTCATCACATAAAAAACCACACGCGAAAATAATTCATTGTTTCTTTTTCAGTAGAACAAGTGTGGTTACGTCAGACCGTAAAATTCAACCGTAAAACCTTTTTTTTTTTCATTTGCAGATTCGGGGTTCGTGATGTTACAAGGAACGACCTATTGGACGGATCTGTTTGTACGACATTTTTTATTCCAAGCTGAAAATACCATTGACGGTGACGACCTGTTGTTCTTTGTACGTAAAAAGCACATCAAAACGTCGTCAAAGTACCTGCCGAAATTCGAAACGGAGGTCGATGTGTTTCGCAAGGATAGTAAAAAACTGCCAATCGGTGATCCGGACATCGACTGGGAGGAGACGGTCTACCTCAATCTCGTTGTACACCAGTTTGATTATACCCTCACACTCGCTATTTGCACTAGGACTAGCCCTAAGGAATTGCAAGTGAGTTTTTAATTTTTTTAAATTTTTCTCCGGCGCTAATTGCAAGTGAGTTTTTAATTTTTTTAAATTTTTCTCCGGCGCTAATCTTCAGAAAAAAACTCATCTCTTTTAAATTTCTGTAATTTGTACCATAATTTTTGAAAAAATGTTAACGTTGAGCATGAATATTACCTAACAACTACAATTGCTCTTTCCGCGCTTTAACGTCCAAATTATTCGGAAACGTAATCGTCTACGTAACAAAAATTCCAGCAAATTTTTGCTGTGTCACACGAACTACATCCAAATGTTTATGCGCAGGTATTAAGGAGACACTCACAAAAGGTTTACGCGAGTCCGAGTCGTCGTCGGATGGACGCGAAGGGAGACCTTGAGGAGATGACGTATCCGCACATCTGCTTCATGGTAGACAACTTTGACGAAGTTTTCTGTGATATCCTAGTCAGAGACGGGGAGATGGTATGCGTTGAACTAGTTGCCTCGGATCGCGAAGGTGCAGTTCAGGGCGTCATTTTCCTCGGCTCTATTAGATACGACGCACTTAAAAAAGTTTACGACGCCAGGGTAACTTTTATTTATTATTTTGTTGTTGTAAACTTTTAACGATGTCTAACAATGTCGCGAAAAGTAGGAAATAACTTTCTTTATACTATTGCAGTCGAGTCTGAGCACAAAAATGGCACAACGGATGACTTTTGGTCTGTTCTCGGGCGCAACTTCTCAAAGAGTTGAGTTTGTTAGAATGAAAGGTCCTCAAGGTGGGTATTAAACCAAAATTAGTTGTAATACAGTTATATAAAGTCGTATTATGTGAGTATTAAAAATATTCTATCCTCAACTGTCGAGGCAAGTAATGTTTTCAAAACGGGTACAAAATAAATTTCATTTTACGCAATGTTCATTTTAAATAGGATTATCAGTTTGATAAACAATAACGCTTTCAGGCAAAGGCCACGCAGAAATGGCAGTGACAAAGCCAAAAGGTTCGGGAGCTGAAACGCCAACTTCAGAGCCAGGCTACTGCGTGACAGACGCACTGTGGGACGCCGAATGGGACGACGCGGAGGAATTATTCCTTTGTCGACATCAGCGTCGACTCTCCGATCCAAGTGCCAACTTGAACAACTTTGTGCGCGGCGGTTGGCGCACCAAACCCGACAGTGCGGCCGCCAAGGCGCGATCGGAAAACGAGGGTCTTGACTCGATGGCCAATGGCTTGAACGAGATCGAGGCAGGAGATGTGCGAGATGGTAATACACTTTATTGTTCTCTCATTTTTTCTTTCTTCTTCTTCGCTCGTTTGAGGTGTTTTTGACGTGATACTGTTTTGTGTGAAAATATTGATTGTTCTCAACGCTGTTCTCGAGTGTGTTTCTTACAAGTTCAATCAGTAGTTTCACTGAATCGACGACTTCTACTTACATATTCATTGAGAAACTTACAAAAACATGGCAAACTTTCATTCATGCTGGAGTTTCATAAGTCACCCCTTCCCCCCTCATCTCATCATCACATTTCTGAGCTTTTATGGGAATGATTATAGAATTTAATGAACTTCCAAGTATGTGTATATGTAGTGCACGATAGCTCGTTGATTCTTTGCAATTTCGAGACTGCACCGTTTTACACTCTCTTGATTATTATACTTGCATTCTTTTCTGCATGACATATTGTTACTCTACTGTATACTTTCTGTACTTATATTCGAGGCATATATCCATTATGAAAACGTAGAGGAAATTAAAAAAAAATTTAATACAAATATTATCAAAAGGAATTTTTTTTATATTTATTTATTATAGAATTATTAGTTTTTGTGATGTGGGAAAAATTACTTGAGATATATATTTCCAAATTTTAATAATCTCCACACAAAATGTATAGTAATTATTGATAAAAAATTGATTATTTTGATGGAAATGGAACGAAACTATCTGGGAAAGGTTAACAAATTATCATTTTTCTATGAATGTGAAAAAAGAGCGTAAAGCAATAAATAAATAAATAAATTATTCACAAAGATCGTTTCATCAAAATCGCTATAGAAAAATAAAACCCCCACACGAATGTAACATACGGCAAGACACAAAAACAACTTCTACAGTCGTAGTTCCCCCGAACGTCAATCAATCAGAGAATCATTACGAAACCAAGCATCTTGAATCTCTCAAATTGATCGTTAGCGAAAACCTTATAGATAGAGCGAATGCGTACCGGACGAAAAGAAATTAAAAAAAAAATAGCATTGCCTATGCAGCACCAAAACTCTGTGTACAAGTATAGTAGAATCCAAAAGCTCGTTGATAAACTGTATGTCGCATCAGATCGTTCATCAGACCAAACAAAAAAAGTGAGGATGTTTGTACTCTTCTGTTCTATCGCGCGAACGCGAACCAAACAAAAAAACACCAAAAAATGGGGGAAAAAAGGCGACGACGAAGCTGAGGACGAGACAACAACAACAACAACGACAACGACAACAGCGACGACGAAAACGAATGGATGTCGTCCACGTGTACATTGCAGATCCGCCCAATCGTCACCAGCAGTCACACGTAGGAGTATGAGACAGGCAAGGATGTTGGGTGCTGCGAGGTCACCCCTCATGGGTCGTTCCGTCGCTCGCAGGAATCATGCGTCGAGGGATACGATTAGCCTTTCTCGCGGTGAGCACGCATTCATAATCAATCGCGATTTGGTGTGTGCTGCTGCTGCTTTATGGAGAATTCCGGTGCTCCATATCTTGTCGGAACAGTAGCATTTTTTTTACTGGTAGTACGTTTGTTTTGATCAGCTGATTTTTATACAAAAGCTATATGAGAAGCTTTTTTTCTTTATACGTAATTTAGCTGGGAATTTTTTTTCTATGTGGATTTGTTATTCTTGCGCTTCCAGTAAACGTTGAGTGTAGTTTGAACAAGTTGGTACAAGAGCAGTCGAGTAAAAATTTCCTTCGATGCAGGCTTTGCAAAGTAACAAAAGCCTACAGTGTCCAATTGAATTGCTTTGCTATTAATCATTCTATCTACTCACTCGACTAATAATCAAACACTTTACAATCTTGAGAATCACTCGTGACAAAACAAGACGATTATCCGAGATTCTCCATCGACAAGAAAAAAAAACTGAACGAGAATCGGGCAAAGTAAAATCGAAAAATCTGTCGCTCTCGGCATAATAACATCGCTGCTATGTATATCCCGTGTATCAGGTCTGAAAAGTCAAAGCTCGTCGGACAAAAACAATCAGAGGGCGGATCAAGTAAGCCAATCGATCGAGGTCGGCAGTGAGATTCTCGTGGCGAGTGGTGCTTCGCCGACCGACGACAATGTGCGTCAAAAGCTCGACTCTGGTGCCATTCTCGTCGACGGCACCGAGGAGCTACCGTGCTGCGAGAACAACGAGCCACAGCCGCATTCCCATCATCTGCGCGAACGTCGTCGTGGAAGATCGCGCAGTCTGATCGACGGCAAAGTGCCGAGCGACGAGGATGTGTTTGGCGACAATGAGAACGAACCCGATAAAGACGACAACGCCAACGACAACGCCAAATTGTCAACGTCGCGAGCCGAAAGATGCGCCACTTTGCCAAGAAGAAGGAGACGCAGAGCGCATTCGGGTTGTTCCACTGGAAATCCATTGCCACCCCATAGAGTCACTCCCGATGGCACTGCTATCTACTACTGGTGCGAGATGCCCAGGCGGCCCGGCTCTCAGGGTAATTCTCATCATCTCGTCGAAGATTTAAAAAAAAACACAATTGTGGAATGGATCCTTTTTGCTTTTTGGAATTCGGCTTTTTGCGATACTCGAGCGTACCACCTTACCCCCATCCTTCTCTCTTTTTTTTTTGTTGACGTCGACTAAACGTTGATTTTAGTTTGTTGTATGGACAAGCGATTATCGCCTCGAACATTCAAGTTACTGATGATTATTGCGTAACTGTAATAATTGCTTGAACTTTTGAGGAAGGAATGGTATATTGTTATTAACTCTTCAGTGGGTAGATCATAATATGGTGTGAGTCAATAGTGTGTGAAATTAATTGGTAAAAAAAATCGTACCTTTAAACTCACTTTATAAAACCAATGCTATTATGACAACAAAACTCTGGTGTTGAAAATAGGCTGTATGTAAAACTGTCGACTAGGACTAGAATTTAGAGCAATAGGAATACTTGAACTTATAGACATTGTGTATTTCTGGACAATTTTATTTGTTTTCTTATGACCAAACGTTGATTTGCTTTGTACAATATAGCATATGTGTTACTAACGAACAAAATCCTATTGTTTACACGTTCTTTGTTTACTAACAAATGCCCGCTGAAGGGATAATATGTATTGTTCAAGAATTTGTTTCTGTATTGTTTCTATACTTTGAAAATTCCATTTTTTTTGTTAACACTAAAAGACGAATTCCGCATAAAGGGTCTAATCTAACCATTAATTTTTTTAGTAGAAATATTTGTGTAGTATACAAAAAAATACAATACTCCACACTTACACAAGTATTTACATTACAATACAAACATTAAATACCTTTATGCATCTTATGAAAAAATGCAAGAGATACGTTTGAAAAAAATAATCATAGGTGAATTGATTATTCAGTATTAGTATTCAAAAAAATATTATTCAGACTGTGGGTAACGTCTTGGTATCTTTGTCCCAATCACCAACAAAAGACTATCAAATTGTTACGTAATTTTCTTTAGCTTAAAATAATTTTCCAAATTTAATGTTTTTCAATGATGAAAGTCTTTACAGGGCCAACAACGCAAAAAAAGTATTTATATATTTTTCATTCTTAACAACGAAAAAAATGGTTAAGATGCTTATGTTGCAAAAATTCATTTTCTCGATATAAGTTACGTGCTTCTGTTTGTTACATGGACACGCGGCATGAGTTACACATGTTCTCACAGCTCCATTGTCTATTTTTAATGTTTCTTTTATTGCTGTTTCAATTGCTGTTCACATTTTGTCCATATAATTACGAAGTACATCAACAGGCTACGCCAAAACATACATAAGTTTTTTCTCAGCTCACAATACAAACATTATGCATTACAACATTATTGAATCAGCCATACAATTGATATATATTATTTGAAAAATTTAGTTGAATAGATTCGATTAAAAATCATGTAGAACAAAAAAAAATTCAGTACGAAATTTACATACAAACGATTTATAAAAATAAAATTCAGATTACCAAACTTTTCATATCAAATTTAAAAAGAACAAAATCTTTTGTGTATAAGCACAGGGGATGAGTTTCTAAATTAGATACACATAAGTTGCCTCTAACGCAAACACAATTTCTCCCTCGAGACACGAAAACAAAAGAAACTAGATTAATAAAGCGAAGTGTTTTCATTAGTCAGCTATCTACACTAATAAAATTTTTGTCTTCAGAGCTGGACGATGGGGCCTATAACCCGCTGTGGACAATGCGGGGATTCACTCAAACCTTTCACTTTTGGAAAGAAAATAAAAGAGCCCAGTCCGTCCCCCTCAACGCATTTCTTACCTATATTACCTTACCATGGTGGAGTATTGCCAAAGGTACGTCATAAAAACATTGATATTCTGCTAATGAAGCTACGATTCTTACTCTAAAATTTTTTTTTTCAATTACAGATATTTTAGATCATCGAGAAGGACCCATACTAACATTTTAGCCGGCGTCGTGACAAACGCGACATTAACATTCCTCTCTTTTCATTCACAATTGCGCGCATCGCAGCCGTAGACGGCCAAGACTCTAAGTGTGTACAAATAAGATTATTCAAGATACTATTTGCAGAATCTACCTTCGTCGACTTTTTTAATGTCGTACTGTCTAGTGTGTATTTTTTTCATTTTGAGATATGTGATAACGAGATATTTATTAAAAATAAAGAAGTAAATTATTATGCATTTAAAAAAAAAATTTCAGCTTGATTACATACGTACCTTAGAACCGATAAAGCTGGTATTAATATTGAGAAAATTTCAACGAAAAACTACGATTAACGATTCATCGTCAGTTTAATAATTTTATTTCAAAACAATTATATTTAACAGCATTTGGTCTTATTCGCATCATATATAAATTACTACAAAAAAAAACAATAATAAATTATGAAACAATCTCACACAGTTCACGCATGCACGGCTGCAAAACAATTGACTTAAATTCTAAACGTCATCATGAGTGAGTGCCTCAAAGAATTTTCAAAGCTTTGGTATAGTAAATTCAGGTTGTTGTCTGTAAAATTCCATTCATGAATTCGACACTTGGATTACTTAAAAATTAAATTAATAACTTGGGCCCCTTATGGCTTTACAATAAAAAAATCTCAATATGTACAAATCTTATCGTCCTCTAAAATGACGTGGCAAATACTAGATTGGCATCCTACGATAGCAACTCGAATACGCGTTCAATTCCGATCGAATCTTTCAGAACTAAAAGTACGAATCATTGAATTGGCGTCAAAACAATCGATAAAAAGTCTTCGCGTCAAGACACGCGTCAAGTCAAATTCAGCGTTTCGCAAGATCATCCTGAATCTGCTGCAACGTCTTGCCTTTCGTCTCGGGCATGAAGATCAAAGCGTAAGGAACGACGAGTACCGTGAGACCGGCATACAAGAAGAACACATTACTCTGACCGATAATTTTAATGAGAGGCTGATAAGTCTTGGTCGAGATGAAAGCGAAAATGGCACCGGTAAGACTGGCCAAACAGGCAGCGATACATTTGACATTGGTCGGGAAGAGTTCCGAGAGAACGGCACTTGGAACGCACATGAGACCCGCGAAGAAAGCTATGTCGAAGAGGAATATTGAAGCTATTGGTAGCCATTGAAGTTGAGATACGTCCACTCCTTGATGGATGCAGTAAAAGTGGCTACCCAGGCCGAACATTCCTAAAGTTACTCCCAAACTCGAACCGATCAAAAGTATCCTCCTGTAATTCAATTATTTTGTTAATTTTTAAGATTCAACTCGTCAGCGCCAAAATTTGTTTAAACATTTACCTGCCACATCTGTCAATCATAACAATGGAGAACACCGAAGCGACAACAGCGGATGCGCTGACGTACATGACAGCTACTTTGGGTTCGATAAGAGTGGATTTGCTTTGTATGAGAATTAGCTCCATATAGAATAGAAGACTGTTGAAACCCGACAGCTGCATGAAAGTCCATAGGACGATTATGAGGATAGTAGCTTTCATGAGAGCTGGTTTACGTAATTCTCGAAGTTTGTCGCTGAATGTCTCCGATGCTGCGTTCGACACGAACCTCTTAACAGCATCGAGTTCTTCTTCAATCTGATAATTCGCGCGATACCATTGGATTGATTTTTTAGCTTCCTCGAATTTGCTTTCTGGAACCAAATTAAATTTTTTTTAGACCTTTGGGGTCAAGGAAAAATCACGTTTTACGCAGGATACAAAGAAAAATTGTAAGAATTTATAGTCTTATCGAAATAAAGAAAGATTTACATTTATCGAGTCTATCAAATTTCGTGAATTATCAATTCGAATCGACGAGGTAAGTCATCGCTAGTTGCAATTTTACATTGAGTTTTTTGAATGCTCTGGAGGTTACCAGGAAAATTCATGTAAAATAAACAGAAAATTTACCTTTGACGTAGTGATGCGGCGACTCGGGCATCCACATAAACAGCACCATAAGAGCAATGCATGGTACCAGATAAATCGCGGCCGATACTTGCATGTCCAAATAACTACCAGCAATGTTTCCAAGCATAACCCCAAAGGTACCACCGCAAGCAGCCAACGAGACCAAGGCTCCCCTAATCTCGGGCAACGATACTTCGCCCAAGTACAGCGGGAACGAGCTGTAAGTCATGCCCAAGCCCATTCCGCTGGAGAACCTCGCGACGTACAGGTACTCGGTACGCGTGGCAACGATCGTGAGGATCCAACAGAGACTTACGGGCAAGAGAGTGAATAACATTGTTTTCTTGCTGCCAAAGTAGTTGACTGATAAAGCGCCCATGACAGCGCCCAAAAAACGGCCAAGATTCAGCAAGGACGCAACCCACGACGCTTCATCGTCGGTCAATGGCAATGGCGAGTCTGGAGCCGTCAGTTTGGCTAGGTATGGCGATGACCAACCACTCGATAAACCGAGCTGTACCATGCACATGGTCACTGCAATTTACGAGAAAAAAAATTTTTTTTTATTAGACGCTTTAATGATTTTCCGAATTTTCTTTGATGATGAGTTGCGCCGATAATGACGAGCGGCGTCAGTCTCATTATGCTTGACGGCAGGTGTACAAAAGGAAATACGGGCAATCACATGATAGATAATTTACATGCTCGATTGCAATAATTATGTTAGTGCGCATACAAATTTTATCATCGAAGCCATAAAAGTGCATATAAGGAAAATAATTGTTTTATAGAGAGAGAAAATCAAACAGAACGATGAGTTGGTTTTTGTCGGAGAAAATATTTTACTTTGGTGTGAAAATACGATTCGATATTTTCAAAGAAATTATTTTTTTATAGCCGCTTAAGGACGTTCAAAGTCAATTGTGTTTGTTCAAGTTGTTAATCGCTGTTCACATACAGCCGATTGAGCCACGTGTGACTTTTACTCCATTTATATTGAAATGGAGATGAAAAAGGAAAATCGGCATATGCCGCTTGGCAATAAATACACATTTGAATTATGACTTGTCAAATTTTAATCGTGACGCGACGCCTCGACTTTGCTCTCTCAAACATTATTTATCATTGGTCGATGGCAAGGAAATTGAGTATGATGAAATGATCGAGTTCATAATTTTAATTGAGAGACTCTTACTCGAATGAATCTATTATACAATGTTCTGCACGCTCGAGTATTTCTTCAAGAAATTGACTTGTTAGATCTTTGTTAATTAACTTCAAATGTAGCTTGTATATAGATGGCAGTTTTCTCTCGGGTTTATTATTTTCATCTTGGGTTAAACTCAAAGACACTTTCATTATTACTAGATACGGTAAATCGAAAACTACTGGAATAAATGGTTTGAAACACTTTAAATAGCAAATTTTCCACTATTTTTGAAACTTAGTTATTGGAACTTTTTGATGACCTGAATTTTGTTTTTCATCCGTTAACATTGTCACATCAGTTATTCAAACTGCTATTGCAACTTATATGTCGTGGCTCAATTGACGATCATCAACGATTTCATTTTATTCTAGAAAATGTTCAATTGGCTAACTCGTGTTCGTTTACGAACATTTTTCTTAAAATTTTCGACTAAGCTTTTATTGTAAGTCGTTATTTTTTATCAACAGAATTAGTAAGTGATTTATAAATATTCTCTGATAATGGTTTGAAACGAACTGTTTTAATAATATGCTGTTACTATTTTTAAAAAAGGAAATAGAAATTGACCAAACTTTGTTTCAATATTCTATTGCAAAAGTCTAATCAGTTCTTATGAGCTTTTCGTTAAATTATATTTCAAAGAAATATCGTGAGAAAAAATATGACAAAAATTTATTCATATATGTAAAAAAAACTTACCACCAAATCCAGTAATAAGTTGCGGTAAGTACTTCCGCAGCGTGGAAGTCTTTGTAGCCACTTGCACCATGATTCAATTACAAATAGTAAGCGTAGTAAATCCCTCACAATTTTTGTCGAGCGATCGATCGAGAATCCTCCTTGCGACGCGTCTCACTCTCAACTGAAGTTCGATGCGGCGGCACGTCGACTCTTTTTAATTTCGCTCCTCCTGCGCGCGCAAAAGTCAGGATGAATTGTTGTTATTATTGCGCAATGATAATCCCTCGTCGTGCGATGCACCGCCAATAGGATATTGTTTTCTTGATTGTGTAATAAGGGAAAACTCGTTTTTTTTTTCTTCTCTCTTTTTCGTATCGATAGCGATCGATGTTTATATCGTCACATCTCGTGGCGATCACTGAAGTTTCTCGGTGCTTTTCGCGGCTTTTTATATTGTCGCGGATTTTTCTCGTTGCATCACGGTTCAAAGTAGTCGAATTTACATGGAATTTTTTGTTGATAACAGGTGATTTTTTCATGCTCGATCGATTACGGATGGTTGTTATTTAATGTTTTGCGATTAGATCGCGTTTTGAACTACGAGACAGATAAAACATGCGAAATTGTCAGATTTAACGTGTGAATTTTTTTACAGAAAAACTGACTGAATTACTCATTTCGCGTGCAAGCTCCATCAAAGGTTTCGTCATTATAAAAATGCACGAATCGAAACCAAATGCGAGGATTCTTATCAAGCTTTTAATATTATCAGCACTTTGCAAATAATGAGGGAAATCCCAAATCAAACGTCCCGCATTGCCTTATTTTATTATCTGAACAATTGTTGCGGCAACAACATCTAGACGCGCTGTTAAAAGTTACATCGCCATCGAGTGTAAACAATAGCGATATCATCGTTTTCAAAATAGAACTAATTAGGAAATCAAATAAAATCGTCACGTCGCGGGATAATGGTATTTTAATTTTTTATTTTCAAGTTATTTTTAAAGCCGCGGCGCCTCCGTATTCCTGAAAGCATATTTTTTTTTTATAATTCAAATTCCGCGTTCACAATTACTATATAATCGCGCGACACAAATCCCATTGCGAGTGACTTTGATAAGTTTGTTTTTTCGTTAGAGTGACTGATTATTCATATGCGAAATTCATAATTAAGATAATCTAACAGTATTTTAATTTCATTATGATTATAATCTTTTATTTCATCTGCAAAAAATCGTTGAAATCTCCGAGATTTCGCGATTTTTCGTCAAACGAAGACAACGGAATCGACCAGGGTAAAAAAAAAAAGGATTCTACAGCTAATGATTTCGTCGTAAATTACAGCGTAAAATCGGAAAATTTTGCTTCTGACGCCAGTGCGAATAATCAACCGAATAAACTCACGTCTGAGATGATGGACGTGTGCTGGCCGCGTGTCTTGATGAATGGAATGAAGATGCCATTACAATATGCGTACTCACAAAATTCATATGTAGAGTGCCAAGCGATACGTGACATTTGAGCTTTCCGGCCTTCACGTCATTTCGGCCACCTTATCGAAATTCCTCTTGATGATTATACCCGCAGACAGCTTGACGAATTTTCGAGAAGGATCAATTAACGTCGTAGTAAAGTTGTCTCTGTATAATAATAAATAATCGATTGGATGAAAAAAAAATCTCAATTGTATGCGTCAGCGTGACGACGTCGACGACGACAGTACGGAGCTTCTATGAAAACAGATTTCCCGCGCTCGCGCTGCACAAATTGCCGGTAATCAGAGTCAAGTGTTGGTGCCGCGATACGTGTTTTTTTTTTTTCCTAGTCGATAAATCCTCTCAATTAAAGTCGAGAAAGAGAGAAAGAGAAATATATATACTAATCGCGCTAGTGAAATCCGTCAGCTGGCTTTTATAGGTGCGGCGCGAAAATCACGTCAATGAAGCCGATGCACACCAATTCATTTCGAGACGAGAGGAGGAGTCGGCGAATTAATCGAGCGTGCGCGGTTATGTTCGGCATGTGTGATGACTGTCTGCTCTTATTTGACGTATATTGTTGAGTAAACATTTGGGAAACAAACTAATTACGAAACATGATAATTGTAGGATATTTTATTTCAAAATTGACAATAGAAACAGAGAAAAAGACATTTAAATAACCAATTGCAATTGCGTAACTTTTTTACTTTGAAATTATATTTAATCAATCAGTTGCAAATTAAATGTAAATTGGGTAAACTAAAACCACCTATAAAAAAATTTTTACCGTTGTTTCCTCAAAATTCTTAAAATAAATATTGCATTTCTGATCAGTTCGATTCAGATGTTAATATTTATGAACACACACTGAAGCAACATGAGGTCTTTTTATCATTTTTTTTATCAACGCGACCCGAGTTACATTAATAATTTTTTTCCATGACGCTTAAAAAACCGTCGGAAATGTCGTCTTGATCTGTTTAATTAAAATTAAGATTTAAGAGAAAATTTTTGCATGTTGAAAATAATATACAATCAATATACCTACACCAAAGCTTTTTAAAAGATTAAAAGTGGGTAAGTATTTATGTTTATTACCAAATTTAGGACTCTTGGACAAATCCATTAATCATGTAGAATGTGATATCTATTAAGTCAATGTTGCAATACATAAACATCCGGATTCATTTCCTGCAGTATAACAATAATAGTCTTTTTCAATGAAATGTACCGTTTAGCTTTAATTTTTTTGATATTTATGAATCTAAACAGATTTTAATATCTTGTAACCATAAAATTGCCCAGTATTACTAAATGTCAAAGTACTAATTGAGTTATGGCAGAGACATGCTGATCTCAAAATATGCTAATATTTTCATGAAAGATAAACGATCTAAGAAATGTGCGATAAAAAAATTATGCGCATTTTGATCAGAATAGTGTGGAACCGAAAGAATTGGGTTTCGTGAAGCAATATTTGGAAACAATGTACACATATTTGTTGTAAGTAACTGTACATCGCCAAGACGAGCCTTAATAACATTTGAAATTCATCGCAAATTGCAAGCACAGCGTCACAACCAGTCTGTTGCTTTGGTTATCGTAATATCTCTTGAATTTTCTTATGAAATTCGAAAAAAGTATTGCATGTTTCAACCTGCGTTCTACTTCAATTCAACTTTGAGAGTTATTTATGTCAACTTTTTTATTGATCAAAATTAAAATTCTGTATTCTGTGTCACAATTACAATTAACTAATTGATCAGAATTGCAATTCAGTATTCTGTATCAGAATTATTATTTTGTAATTTCTTAAACTACGATTGAGATACAAGTTGAAGCAATTACATTGCAAGATTAAATTGACGTAATGCAGCAAGCTTTTACGGATTTCATAAGAAAATTCATTGTAATGAGGACTATTAAACATTGTTAAAGGCAGACTGGTTGATTCTGCGAATCATTTGCGTGTAACATATTTTGAGACTGGCAAAACATACTTACCTCATAATTAAAAATTGAATTTTGTTGACCTTGTTGTCGAAATATTTTTATAACTAACAATTCGATTGCAACGAAAATCAATAATTTTCTTCATATAAATTCTATTACTTCATTATTATACTCTTCAAATGTTTTTTTTTAATTTCACGTAAACATTTCAAATGATGAAATATTTGGAAATATACTTACTTTTAATTAAAAATATTTCACAATGTTTAGAAATATAGTCATCTTTACATGCTGTTTATTCGTGTGGCGAGGAATAAGAAGAACTGCTTGAACGCTGTAGAGTTCCATTAGTAAGGACGTAAAGAAAAGCAAAGATCACGAAAGATGATTGCTAATGAGTCCGAAAATTATAGTTTATCAATTTTAAATACCAACTCGACTGGACCGTTACTAGTTTCATTAGAAGCATGCTTTCTTCCAAAACATCATCGACTTACTGATTAAAAATTTTACTTGTGATAACGCAAATATTTTTGAATAATTGAATTACATGCATTTTCATCAAAGATTATTATAATATCGTTATTAACTTGCAAAAAGATATTGAAATGATTGTGACTCGACGAAAGTCACAACAATAGATTGGGTTGCCTATCGCTAGGGACTAAAAAATGAATCAATATATTTCAAATCAATCGTTTATTTTATAATTAAACTCGCATTATTTTATTGAAAATTATTTATCATGAAACGATGTTTGTAGTACAAAAATTTTCATAATAAAAAAAACAAATAGAATTAATAATAACTTAAGTTAAATAATAACTTACACAATTTAAATTAGTACATTATACAAAGTATAAAATTTTTATAAAACGCAGCTCACCATTCTCACCAATTCAGTACCATCTCAAATTTAGAGACTATTTATCTAAAAACATAATATTCGCGTTTATTAATTTGAAACTAAACAAGGTTCATTTTCTTTTCATCAAATCATCTTGAATCTGCTGCAACGTTTTGCCTTTAGTCTCTGGCATGAACAATATAGCATAAGGCACCGCCAGGAACGTGATGAAAGCATGAATATAAAATACATAAGCTTCCCCGTACAAGTCGACTAAAGGTTGATACGATTTCGATGCGATAAAAGCAGCCGCGGCAGCTGTCAAATTCGCAAAACATGCCGCAACGGACTTGATATTGGCCGCATAAATTTCACTAGACACGATACTGGGTATTGAGTTGAGTCCTGTACTGAAAAAAGTGATGAAAATGAAGAGAGAGACAACAGGTAAATATTGAGCTCCAACCCAATCAATTCCATGCTCCAACAAAATGAAATGTGTTCCAAGGGCAGTCAACGATATCGATATACCAGTACTAGAGATTATCAAAAGAAGTCTTCTGCCGAATTGATCGTAGAGGCGCATCGTTGCTATCGCTGCGATTACGGAGCTGAGAAGTACATACGAAACGGCTGACGATGGTTCGATGATTGTTGATTTACTTTTTCGTAAAATTATTTCCATGTAGAATAGAACGTTGTTGAGTCCGCACATCTGCATGAAGACGAATAGCATCATCGCGAGGAAAGTCGCTTTTCTCACGTGACGCAACTTAAATTCAGCTGAAAAAACAATGATAATAAAAGTTTTATACATACATATTTATGAGATATGATTATTCATATTAGTCTCCTACTTGAAATTTGAATAATTATAATGCAAACTAAAATAGAATAACAGACTTGCTGAATTTTAGGCATCTCAAAGACTACATTGATACATCCCACTGCTTTATTCAATTATTTGCACTTAAAGTTACTCATCTCCAATTCTTAGCTTTAAAAAAATAAGAAAAAATTTTACCTAATTTCTCCATGAAAGTAGCTGCAGCAGTTGCCTTTACAAACTTGGTGACCTCTTCAAGTTCTTCATCAACGTTATTCACTCCACGATGGTACCACTCAATGGACTTGATCGCTCCTTCAAAGTTGCCAACTTTAACAAGATGATGAGGAGAATCGGGCAAATAAGCAAACAGTACAATGAGGGTAATACATGGCACAAAGTAAGTGATGCTCGACGTGAATAAACTCATATTCGTCCCAGTAAAGCCGCCAAATAAATTGCCTACAGGAGCTCCTATCATAGCGAACGACACTAATGCACCTCTGAAAATTACGATCGACATTGAAACGTGAATAAAAAAGATATTTCTTCATTAAATAATCATATATACATACCTTATTTCGGGTGAAGCTACCTCACCGAGGTACAGAGCAAAGCAGCTGTAAGCAAAACCAAATCCCATTCCGAGACTCACTCGAGCAGCACATAGCCAAACCACAGAATCGGCTGCCAGAATTATTAGCCATCCAGCAGCCATGGGAATGGCTGTAATAAGACATGTCTTTTTGCTACCGAAAACGTTGACACAAATCGAGCCTAATACAGCACCGGCAAATCGACCGATGTAGAGGATGGATGCTACCCACGAAGCTTCGAATAAGTTCAATGGTATTGGTGAGTTGGAAGAAGTCAAAAGAGCCAGATAAGGAGAACTCCAACAAATCATCACACCGACTTCGCTCATGAGAATCCATACTGAAAAATTAATCGAGCAATCAATTTTTGATGATTTTTTTCGATGTAACATGATAGTATGTAAATAAAATTGTAGAATAACAAAAATTTGGAATCGAGCTAATCTTTGAAATAATATTTCGATACCTGCACAGGCAGCTAGAGCTTGCGGATAAAGTCTCTTGATCTTTTCAAAAAAACCCAAGCTGATCATTTCTGGTGCAAAGTTTCTTGATCCGAAGCCGTCTTTGCGAGCCCTCCAGCAGACTAACGAACTTGCGCGCCCATTTTATTAGTTTCCTAATCGCGTGAATGTTATTTGACTTGGATTGATAAGATAAAAGTTATAGCCTGAAGAGTCCGCTATTACGTACAAGTCTTATAATTAGGTATTAATCGAGTGATTAATTTCTTCACGGGTGGGCCTCGCACGCGTTCTGCGTCGTTAACTGAACATTTGAGTAAATAGACTCTATACGATTTTTTGCTCATTTCTTCTTTTCGCGTGTTTGGTTGAATCTGCTTCAAAAATTAAAACATCCTCAACATTTATTATTCGATTTTTCAACATAAATTATAAATAAACACCCGCTATTGTGAAATTTAAACTTGTTTGTATATTTTTTCTGCAGACTTGATTAGATTTTACAATATTTTTCTTATAATATATTCTACAGTTTTGAAAAATTGAACCTTCATCTTATAAAAACAAAAACAAAATTTCTTCAAGAATGGTAACAAAAAAACACAAGCAAATTAACCACTTTTTCTTATTCAATGTTTATTATAAATCGAGTGCTGTACAAAATTTTTTTAGTAAAAAATAAATAAAATTAATTGAGGTGCGACTTTGACTGAGTGGCTAAATTAAAAGAAAGATATAATATTCATCTGTGGAATCAACGCTGAAGCACTAAAATTTGAAATCCCAACACTGAACAATTTTATCAAAGGCAAACAACAAATCCGCGTGCCGTTTGAGGTTAGTACAGTTACAGAAACAATAATTACTAACATATAATAAAATATACAAAAATATCATATTGTTTCGATTAGCATAATTTTGCAATGTCTTACAAAATACCGTCATGAAGATAATTGTACAATCTGTAATCAATGCGCACATATTGATTTTGAGCATATTTTCATGTTTCTGAAAGATTATTTCTACTCGCATTGACAGCAAATGATCATATTACTGTTATCTCATCAGATCATCTTGAATCTGCTGCAATGTTTTACCTTTCGTCTCCGGCATGAAAATCAAGGCGTAGGGAACAGCCAAAAATGTAATAAACGCATGCCCGTAGAATACGTAAGCTTCTCCGTACGTATCGACTATTGGTTGATATAATTTAGATGCTAGAAAAGATGCGCCAGCAGCCGTTAAATTGGCAAAACAAGCAGCAACGGACTTGATATTCGCGGAATAAACCTCACTGGACACAATGGTAGGTATGGCATTGAGACCAGTTGCAAAACTCGCGATAAACATAAAAAGTGATGCGATGGGCAACCATTGAGCTCCAGTCCAATCTATTCCATTTGATACCAGAATAAAGTGAGTTCCGAGACACGTGAGTGCAATGGTAACTCCAATACTGGAAACAATGAGAAGACGCTTCCTGCCGAATTTGTCGTACATTCCCATAGTAGCAATCGACATGGTAACCGAAACTGTCAGTACGTATGAAACGGCTGATGATGGCTCGACCAACGTGGTTTTGCTGTTGCGTAGTATGGTCTCCATGTTGAAAATGATACTCATCAAGCCGGACATTTGCGAGAAAGCGAAGAGCATCATGACAAGGAATGTAGCTTTTCTTACGTGCCGAAGTCGAAATTCAGCTGGAAATGATAAAGTTAATAATATCAGTGATGTACTTGTGGCGTAAGACGGTTGCACGGTATCTGAATATTCATTTCCTGATAAGATATGAAGCATTATCGTCTGGCAAATTAGTTGTTCACAATGTGTACTTGATCATCAATGCGCATACATCGTGGCGATATTATTTTTTTTCAAATAGATTATCAGAACTAATCAAATAGTGCCACGAATGGTAGCAGTTTTACTTGGCAACTACGAAAATGTGAATTTATCTGATAATAAATTACCTAGTTTCTCCATGAAACTTGAGCATGACGTAAGTTCAACGAATTTCACAACTCCTTCAAATTCATGATCGACATTTTCATCACCTCCGCGGTACCATTCAAGAGATTTCCTAGCTCCTTTAACATCGTCAATTTTTACAAGATGATGAGGTGAATCGGGCAAAAAAAATAGCACAGTAATGAGAATTGCACTTGGCACAAAATAAGTTATACTAGACGCTTGGATGCTCATGCGTGGACCTGTTAAACTTCCAAAGAGATTTCCAAATGGTAAACCCATCGTGACAAATGACACAAGTGCACCCCTGAAATTCAAATTATGCGTAAAGTATATAAAACTCTTTAAAAACTAGAATCTTACCTGACATTGGGTGCAGCTATTTCGCCAAGATACAGTGCGAAACAACTGTAAGCAAAACCGTAGCCCATGCCAAGGCTGACTCGAGCAACGCACAACCATAACGCGGAATTGGCAAAGAATGTGATAATCCAACCAACGATAAAGGGAATACCAGTGACGAGGCAAGTCTTTTTACTGCCCAAGTAGTTGAGACAAATCGAGCCAGATATTGCACCGATAAATTTACCCACATAAAGAATTGAAGTAACCCACGAGACTTTGTCCGAGGTCAATGGTATTGGAGAATTGGGAGCGGTCAGTTGAGCGACATAGGGTGAAGTCCATATGCCAAGTATACCTATTTCGAATGTTATCATCCACACTGAAAATCAAATTTTGTTACTTTTATGAAATTTCTCAATCAAGTAACAAACCTATATAGCTTTATTTTTCTTTGCGACAAATACATTATTGTATTATGATTAGATTTTATACGTCCAATTGCAATGCGATTTTGAGGAGAACTGTATTACTGACATTAACTTTTACGATTGATTGCTAAAATTACGTACCTGTGACAGCCGCTATAGCTTGTGGACCAAGTTTTCTTATTTTAGCAAACATGTTTATTGAACGAGTATTTTCTTGTGTGCACTAAATTAAAATCTAATTTTATTCGAGACTTGTTTCACGGACTCAAGCCAACTGAATACTATTTAGACATTTCAATTTTACGTCAAAGTAATCAATTATCTTTCGATGATTAAGTAATTCAAGAGGCGATTTAAGAGATTATAAATAATCATTGTTTCAACTTACGAATAAAACATTGGAAATACTTATTGACCAATGTGTCGCGCGAACGCTTATCACAAAATAAATAATGCCAGTTGCGTTTTTTTTAAATGACAAAGTAGGTCTGATATTGATCATTAAAACTTTTTTCATTCCAATATTATCGAATATTTCATTTAAAAAAAATTAATAAATTAATGAAATCACCATAAACATACAAATTTATCTTAAATACGTTTTTCACATCACGTAATTTTCAATCTAATGTCACAATTATCTATCAATTGTATACAATGAGAAGCAAAAGTCTAATCTAAAGACTAATCTAAAGAGTCTCTTAAAAAAAATCTAAAAGTGGCTGATACCAAAAAGTGGCAGTTCTCAAAATTTCAAAGGAAATTTCAACTAATCTGATTTTAATACATAAAGTTAAATTAAAAAAGAAATCGATGCGATAAGTAATGATTGTATTTTGATTCGGTTTGTTCACATTGGTATTTTTTTTTATTTATTGAATCATCGTTTTTCTTAAGAATTTACAAAGAACTACCAAGATATTCATATACTGAGCGTTATCAGCAGAAGAATTAAACAGAATTGTTTATAAAGATATTAAATTTTCTTGAATCTGGTATATTTGCTTGTATCTTTGGTGCCATTGAACCTGGAAATTTGATTGAATTTGACAGTCTTACTTGTTATGATTAACAAAATTAAAAATAATTAAAATTTTAAAAAACATTCTTATTCAGAGCGATTTTACAACTCCCTCAATTTTTTGTCCACGTAAACATTATTTTCTTAAATAACAAATATCGTTTAATAATGTTCACGATATATTCAAATTTTAATATTTATGGTTGTATAATTTTGACATAATAATTTCTTTGTGTCAGAAAACTAACCAACTTGTTTTATTATCATGGATGAAATCATAAATAATATATTTAAATAATATGAAAATATATTTATTATCTTTAGAAATTACACGTTCTTATACATTACAATTCCGCAAGTAATATTTATGTTTATTCATTCTTTATTCAATATTTTATGTTTAATAGTTTTCAAACTACTCAACCAAACTTGGAAATTAACATCTAATGCATTCTTTATTACAAACGTGTATATTAAGTTCAATAAATTCGTAATTTTAAAAAGTAATTAAAAATAGCAACTTGTTATTCCTGTACAGACAAACGTATAACTTACATCTAATCAGATATTGGTCCTTTATAAACAATTCTTTTTCCAACAAATAAAATGACAATGATTTACATTTATTTTTTTCTCATCAGATCATCTTGAATCTGTTGTAGCGATTTTCCCTTAGTCTCTGGCATGAAAATTAAAGCATAGGGAACAGCCAAAAAGGTAATAAACGCGTGCGCATAAAATACGTAAGCCTCTCCACACAAATCAACGAGAGGCTGATATGATTTAGAGGCAATAAAAGCGGCCCCCGCAGCCGTCAAATTGGCAAAACAAGCTGCCACTGATTTTATATTAGCGGCATAAACTTCGCTGGATACAATACTAGGTATAGAGTTTAATCCAGCGACGAAACTAACGATAAAAAGAAAAAGCGACGCTACAGGTAACCACTGATCTCCGATCCATTTAATTCTGTGATTCAATAAAATAAAGTGAGTGCCAAGTGTTACCAAAGATATAGAAACACCAATACTGGAAACAATCAACAGAATTCTTCGGCCGAATTTGTCGTAAAGTCCCATAGATGCTACTGCGGAAATGACGGCAAAGATTAAAACGTACGAAACTGCTGACGATGCTTCGATGAGTTTCGATTGACTTTTTTGTAAAATCGTTTCCATGTAGAATAGAACATTATTCAAGCCGGACATCTGCATGAAGACAAAGAGCATCATCACGAGGAAAGTTGCTTTCCTTACGTGACGTAGTCGGAATTCAGCTGAAAAATAATCAAGTTTCAAGTGAATCATTACCAACAATTGTCGACGTGATGTCATGAAATAATAACCCCCTGCGCGATGTTTTCGCGCTTATATAGCACTTATAATTGCGATGATGAAAATGTATTTGAACATCATATCTTTACTGTGTTTGACTATCTGCACATTTTTTTATAAACATTCAAGATGCAAAGATATTGTCAGATTTAAAACAGCAATGACTGTCTTATTACGACATCAATTAAATTTTTACTTTACCCGTGAATAAAAGTTTTAATGTTACAATGGAATGGGATAAAACTTTTCATTGAAACAAAACTTACCCAGCCTTTCCGTGAAAGTAGCAGCTGCAGTAGCCTTAACAAACTTGGTAATTTCATCAAGTTCGCTTCCCACATCTTTAATACCACCCCGATACCACATAATGGATTGTCTTGCTCCTTCAAAGTTTCCAACTTTCACGAGGTGATGAGCAGAGTCGGGCAGGAAAGAAAATAAGATAACGAGAATAATACAGGGTATAAAGTAAGTTATACTCGATGCTCGCAAGCTCATGTTGGATCCAGTGACGCTGGCGATCAAGTTGCCTACTGGTCCACCCATTACAGCAAACGATACGAGTGAGCCCCTGCGAATAAAAAAATAAACATTAATAATTTTTGGTTTACTCAAAAAATCATTTGATGAGGTACGTAAAATAATTGCAATCAAATATCGCTATCCAAAGTGATCCGATCGAGACGAATTTATCTTCAATTAAATTTACGGTATCGTTTGCTATCTATAAGAAAATGTAGAAAAAGATACATTAAACAATCAATGATGATTTTTTTTAAAAGGTTCTACTGACAAAAAAAATTTTTTCTTGTTCTTTTTTTGATGAGTCTAATTATAGCAAAACTGATAAGAAGCGGTTAATGTTTAATCAGGTTCAGTCCGCGCATGGCGCACTTGAAATGCGCTAATAAAGTTCTTTGTATAGGTTATTGAAATCAGTGATGAAATGATTAAGACAGCTCAAGATGACTAAATAATTATCTCCATTTGCAATACATTGAAAAATTCCTGAAAAGTACAAGCACACCTCACATCTGGTGCAGCCACTTCGCCAAGATACAAAGCAAAACAGCTGTATGCAAAGCCAAATCCTACGCCAAGGCTTATTCGAGCAATGTACAGCCAAATTGCCGAGTCAGCCGCAAGAGTTAGAATCCAACCGATGGCTATAGGAATAACTGTGATGAGATTCGTCTTTTTGCTACCGTACAGGTTGACTGATATGGATCCCAAAATTGCCCCTACAAATCTTCCCAGATAGAGAAGTGCTGCTACCCAAGAAGCCTCGCCAGGAGTTAATGGTAGAGGTGAATTGGGGCGCGTCAACTGAGCAAGATATGGCGAGCTCCAAACGCACATCACACCTATTTCCGCTGTTATGATCCATACTGAAACGTAAATTAAATGTTTTTTGATATCTTGATTAATTTATTTCGCCTTGAACTAATCGCATGTATATGTTGCCGAAGCATAACAACGCTCGACATTAAGGAACCAGATAAATGCGTTAATTATTATGGTTTTTGAATCTGTTTTTCAATTTGTAATCATGATGAATAGATACTATTTTGTACAAATTCTTTTTAATATCTGAGAAGATATAAAAGTCAATTATAAATTCACTTGTTTAATGCAGCGTTTTGAGTTTAAAAAAGAAAGTTATCAAAAAAATTTGAAAAAAAAATCGAGCTCTTTCAATACAACCATATCAAAGTAAGAAAAATAATTGGATCTAAATTTTTGAAACTCTTTCAAATTCATATAATTGATTGACGAAATAAGAGAATTTCCTTAGATTTTTAGTAGAAATATAAAAATTTATAGAATTAAAAATTACAGGGAATGAAAAGGACAAGGATGATATTTAAACCTTTTAGCGTAGTTTCATATAATTTTTACCAAGATATGAAGTAATATGAATGAATAAGATACTCTTCTTCCAGAAAAGGATAAACCGCCGTGTACGAAATTAACAGCTGTTTCAATAGCAATTTGTATATAGATCGACTTGACAACTGGTAGTGGCTGTGGTAGCACTACCGAAACAGTTTAAATTAAGTTCATTAAAGAGTACGTTTACTTGATTCATTCAACGTTTTAGAAAAAAGTTCACATTTTCAATTAAAATATGAGGAAATAAAAGACGGATTTTAATAACTTTTCGTCGGAAATCGTATGAAATAAATTATATTTATCGCTAAAATTATCCTTCTGCAGTCAAATTGTTGAATAGAAGAAAACAACGGGATTAGAAATAATAAAAATAATCATTACGTTCTAAAAACTAAATATACCGTTTTCATCCAAGTTGTACTCTGTCCAAAATATGTATTCTCGATTTTTCAAACAATCCCGGCGAAAAACTTGATACATATTTTGTTAACTACTTAGGCATATATAAAGATGGAGTTGAAAATATTTATAAGCACTAAATTTCGAAATTTGTTTTTTTTTATTTCTAGTCGTATTCATATTAAAATACGAATAAAATAAATATCCTGCCCATCAGAAAATAAAACTAAATTGAAATTATCAAAATGCAATGATCAAAGACATTCCTTCAAAGAATGCTGCAACTGTAAGAAAAAAATTGGATTAGTTCTGACAATACATGATTTAATGAAACGTAATATAAGAAGCTGGAACATTCTCAGTCATACGACTATGACGTCAAACTCAGATACCTGCGAAGGCAGCAAGAGCTTGCGGATAAATCTTTTTAGCATTGCTGATAATGCCCGACGAATTATACATTTTCTCGAGTTCTTCTCTCGCGAGCCCTGAACTGACTAAGAAGAGTGACTGGTTGCAGCGAAATAATCTTACGATCATTAGTTATTTACATGTCACTGATAAGATACGCGAGAATATTCGTGAAAAAAATGGAACAATAGCCGCGTCATATCCTCATTAGGCACGCCAGTCTTGTGTTTTATGAAAGATTATGTACGATCATCGTTTCAGTTTATATGACTATCAAACAATCCGGTAGACACGTAAACTCTTTTGTTAGGTGAAACGAAAAAATAAAGGATAAAAAAACAAGGTAAATACAAAAATGTCTCTGTATTTATTCATTATATTTTATTCACATCTATAAAGGTATCAAATTTATATCAAGTCATACATGTTATTTTATACAATATATATTTCATTGTATCAATATCTATAAAAAAGAATTTTTAACGCCAAGCAGACGTCTGTCTACTTAAAGTCTACGATTTTTAATAATACGCCTTATACGCTCACTTTTCCACAATTAGAATACATGGCAGAAAGATTTTAAACTTTGTTTCAATTGCTGATTAACTTTGAATTACCTAAACATGGTAGGTCTAATACGAATAATATATTGAGAAAAAAAATTGATTGTGTTGAAAAGACCACTGCTGAATTGCTTTGTGCATTCTCTAATAAATAATCTTTTTTTTTCCTAAAAAAGTCTACCGATAGTGTTTAATTCATTATAATTCATAATCAAGTCTTTTTCGTCAAAAGATCCTGAATCTCTTGTAAAGATTTGCCTTTGGTCTCCGGTACGAAGCAAAGTACAAACGGCACTACAGTGACCACAAGTACAGCATGACCGTAAAAGACATAAGCTTCGCCAAAAAGATCGACCATTGGCTGATACGCCTTAGTCGCTGCAAATGCAAACAAAGCTCCCGCTATACTGGCCATACAGGCAGCTACGCACTTGATGTTTGCTGGGAACAGTTCACTGAGAACAGCGCTGGGAACTGTCATAAGTCCAAATACGAAGGATACCATAAATAAGAATATCGAAGCCACTGGCAGCCATTGGAAATTTGTTGGATCGAATCCCTGATCCATGAGCTCAAAGTGAGTTCCAAGCATCAGCATAGACAGCGTCATTCCTAATCCAGAAATTATCAGAAGCATTCTTCGACCGCATCGATCCATCAAGTTGATGGTGAGAATTGAAGTGACGGCTCCGGAAATGCTCACTAGTATCACTGACGTGGATGGGCTGATGAGTTGCGATTTGCCTTTGCGGAAGATAATTTCCTGATAAAACAGAATGCTATTTAATCCACTGATTTGCATGTAGATAAACAGCATGGTCGCTATGCAAAGTGCCTTCCTAATTGGTGAACTCTTGAAATCATTGAGTCTGTCCTTTAGACTATCCGGTGACGAGACAAATCTCTGAACTTGCTTGAATTCTTCGTCAACTTGCTCGCCACTTCTGTACCAGCTGATTGCCTTTTTCGCGCCTTCTTCGTCGCCAATCTTCATCAAATGATGCGGAGAATCCGGTAGCCACAAGAACAGAGCTATATCCACCAAGCACGGTATCATGAAGACAATGGCTGATATTGGCATGCTAAGATAAGGCCCAATCACACTGGCCAGCACGTTGCCGAAAGGCGAGCCGCAGAAAGCGAGGGTGACGATTGCACCGCGAATCCGAGGTAAAGCTACCTCGCCGATAAACAGCGGAAAGCAACTGAATGCCATGCCCAAACCCATACCACCTAAGACTCTAGCGACGTACAGCATCTCCGCACTCTTTGCTATCATTATCAAAGCCCAGCTCAATGTCATGGGTATAAGGGTGTGGATCAAGGCGTTTTTACTGCCCCAATAGTTAACGCACAGCGCGCCGATGATTGCGCCAAAAAAACGTCCGATGTTTAGTAGAGACGCCA
This sequence comes from Galeopsomyia nigrocyanea, assembly GCA_035047105.1. Taxonomy (NCBI): domain Eukaryota; kingdom Metazoa; phylum Arthropoda; class Insecta; order Hymenoptera; family Eulophidae; genus Galeopsomyia; species Galeopsomyia nigrocyanea. The sequence continues at coordinate 393,672 of JAWWMK010000020.1, read as the reverse complement.
CCCATGACGCTTCGTCCATGTCCAAGAGAAATATTTCACCTGAGGGAGTTGTTAGTTTAGCGAGATATGGTGACGTCCAGGCGCACATCATCCCCATTTGAGACAGTACAAGGATAACTGAAATTCAAAAACATGAAATTAAAGATTTTTTTATCCTGGTTGCACGAATAAAACTGTTGAAAAAAGTTTTTTAAACAAGTATAATTAATTGGCATTTTTGGAGGAAACTCGACTGATAAAGTTTCCCTTTGCTAATTGCCAATCAGCCAAGTAACACAACTCTCTCGCTGAGAGTTATGAGGTACTAATTTGCATCGTAACAGACGTTTGATTGAGCCAATATTTGATTTAGAGTTTCAAAAGATTTCGTCCAATTTAATTTATTCTTTTTCAGCAAAACATCATTTATAATTCTTAGCTTCTTAGCTCTGTACTAGTCTTCTACCACGAGACTTGCAAAATGAATAAAATATGAATATTAAATAAACTGCAACTAATTGAGAAGAAAATTAAAATTTTATTTGATTAAAAATCGATTATGCATCACAAAAGCTTGCTAAATGAATCAAACTACTTTATTAACAAAAGAAACTTGACAATTTTTTAAATGATTAAAAAATATGCATACTCTATGAAAATGAAGGAAAAGACTATAAATATTTGGTCATCAATTACGTACGGTAAACTCTGAATTGGCATTTAGAAAATATTTGCACTTGACAAAGCACAATTTAGCATTTTCGCGATAAAAACAAAGAAAAAACTTACCTCCAGCGGCGGCCGTCCATTGCGGCAAGAGTTTCGTGCTCAATAACTGATTGACCATGATGACGTCGAGTTGCACGACTAGTCAAAGCACTGACACGATCGTCTAAAGACTGAAAAGTTTTTCTCGTCGTTCTAACGAGTTGTAAAAATTCACTTTTAGTTTAACCGATAAGATAACATCTATTACTTTTCTATGCTCACTTATAGTCATTCGAACATGCGTCTTGACACTTGATTCATCAATCATCTAATTTTGAATTTTTTTTTCTCCTCAATTCTTTCACTTGCCATAGATTTTAGTTTTTTTTCGACAGCACTTATTTTTCGCAATCAGACAATCGCAATTAGCGGAATAAATAATCGAACAATGCCAAGGACTGGCAATAGTAGCGAGGTTACAATAAACGTGAAATAAACATTGGAAAAAAATATTTTTATAGTAAATGAAAATGACTGACATTAGAAAATCAGACGCAAAAGTTGACTATATCAGTAGACGGTTAGTCGAAGAATGAAGATCAAATTGTCACACTCGTTGAGTCTCCCATCGTCATTTTCATCAACAACAAAAAATCGATTCCATTGTATTGCTTACAAAACAAATTCGAAACGCGTTCAAAGGATGACGCAGACGATCCTGTGGTCCACCACATCTCAGACAAATTGTATTTTCACGTTCCCCTTCTATTCATATCATTTACGCAATCGGAAGAAAAAAAGACATTTCCAATAGATTGAGTTGACACTAGGAAAAACTAAGGTTTATAAGTGATTGATAATACCTCGTAATCAATTGTATATAAAATTGAAAGACTACCAAGTTACGTTGATTTACAATATATTTTTATAATTTTTATAAAAACATAATGTAATAAGATGATGGAAACTCATCACTTTTTAAAACACAGCAACAGTGGTTAAACTTGAAATGATGAAGCAATGATACATTCCATACTGCGTTCAATTAACGTTGATCTCAAGCATCCAATTGGAAATGTCATGACTTTTATGAACACATGTTAACTTGGAATTAATCTTTCAATTTTTTTTTATATCAAATATTTTCAATGTATAACTAATTGTTACGGAATGAAAATTTTACCAGTATTTCCGATTATTTATAGTCATTACTGTCACATATATTATGGTAAATCAACTTTCGCAACGGTATGCATAGTTGGAAGAAAAACCTTTATTTTTCAACAACAATCATTTTTTATGCATATTCATTATTACTTTATTCCTGTGCATCAGTTGTGAAAAAGATAAATTATCTGTTGATATGTGATTACCAGTCGTATTCGTTCGACTATAAAGTAGTCTAAATTAAAAAATCTTTACTCACAGAAAATAGTACAATTCCGAAAATTACGTATTTTTTTATAAAACTTTTAAATGTTGAAAACGATATCATTTTTTAAATGCAAGATAAAATCTTGACTTCGCATCAATCACGATATGATTGTGCAAGTTTCTTAAAAAATGCAGTAAAAAAAATTTACGCTTATAGACTGCCAACCGTCGGGTTAAACCGACTTTTTTATTTTGATAAGTAATAAAGTCTGTTACAATGTTTTATAATTAATACAGTTCAATTCATTCTCACACAAATCAGTATATTTCTAGCAGCTTTTTAATTTTCAATCAGATGACCGAATGTTGAGTCTAATGAATGTATTCTCTGCTTTATTGCTTTTAAATATTTTTCCAAGATTTTAATTTCTAAAGCGTATTCATAAATATTCATAAAAAAAACTTACCGGCCACAGCTGGAATCCATTGCCGGACAACATTTAAAAGATTATTATTTTTTCTTGCAGGAGCGTTGGTTAAAAGATTGTTAATTTCAGGCTGTACAATGATTTTGATGTTTTTTTCTCCTTTAAGCTCCCCGCACAAAAACTCGTCGTGCTTGCCATCAATTACTGCCATTGTCGCACAACAATATCCACGAAATACTTGTACGATGAATAGAATTAATCACTTGTCACGCATATCGTGTATCGATACGATTATAGTGGTACGTTGGTGTTGACCTTTCCGGAATCGGCAAAGAAATACTGAAAGCTTTCTATGCCGCACTTTTCAATATAGCCAACTTTGTTAATCTGCTAGAGCGATATCAGTCAATCAATATTAAATATGAAGTGTGTTTATACATACGCGACTACTGATGGGACTATAGCACGTGATGATAACTGTAAGCACGTGGTTAAGTCAGATTAATATCAAAATTTTTATGAAAAAACGCTCGTATCGGATAAAGATGCTTTCACGGAAGCCATTAAAGTTGGAATTTGATATTTTTTCATAAATGCATGACGACGACTTGACATTTATTTTATATTTAACCTCAGATGTGTTTGTTCATTAACGTTTATTAACACTCAATTCTGTATATAAATCAACGAAAATACACTGAAAATTTCCTGAAAGTAGAAAAATTTCAAATTTTTTACTAACTATACTCCACGATCACTTGCGCGCGCAATGAACTCTGGTCAATAAAAATGACAGCTGGAAAGTAGCCACCGAAGCAAAGTGGCAGGAGATCATTGCCACTATCTTGCACTCTAAAAGACCAAGTTAACATGATGTAATCCAGTGTCAATGTGATTTCGATCCAGCAAAAACTAAAGTTTTACAAAAAAATATGTAGCGCATTGTCTGTCGATTGACCAACCAACTGATCAATTGTGGCTTGCGAGGCACTGTGACTTATTTAGAGACTGTTTGACCTTGGCGTTGAAAAAGCTAAAATTATAAATGCTCGACAGATGGCGTTTAAAAAGAACCATATATTTGGGACTGCAGATCTCGGACAATCGATTTTTTCAGTTTATGTTTCGCAATAAACAAATTTGTATGTAATAAATTAAGATGTAATTTTTTGGGTAATTGAAAAAAATAGTCATTTTTTGTAATTTGCAAAAATTCAAAACTCCAGACGAGTATTTTACTCTAATCATTATTTATTTGTATATAACTACTTTGAATTCGTATTTTGTATTCGGCTGAAAAATTTTATTTGTGTTTGAAATATCCATCGATATTCATATTTTTGGGTAATACATTATGTTTTTTTACGGCCATTAGATAATAAATTGATGTTGACATGGTTTTCAATCGATGAGGAACATTGGATCTTTTTATTTATTCCAAACTTGAGAGTTTGCTCGATAATGAAAAACTGCGTAACCGATATCATAATGAAACTAATACATTAGATATATCCGTGTAATATATACAACATGACATATAGTGTGAATGGAGCCAAAAACAAAATTAGATAATTACCGTTACTATTAATAGCCAGAGATAATTGGCCGCTCACATCGACAATCATTGAATTGTTTCAAAAAAGGTAAACATCACTTTACTTGAAATTCATAAGAAATCCTGATGATTGGGATCCCATCGGTTTGGACAAGGCCAAACAGCATTTTATTTTCGCCGTTTGTGTTTTCATGATGGAGCTTGATCGTCTAAAGAAGCCATAAATGAATATGCGTACATGAATTGTTGGTATCTAATAAAAATTCAATGAATTAAATTACGATCAGTATCATAAATAAATATAAATAGAAGATTAATCTTTTCGTGAATTATTATAAATAAATATTATGAAAAAAATATAAAACTGTGGTAAGCTCGAAAATAAAGTGAGTCTTGAAATGAAAATATTGATACAAACATGATAATTCCAAAGAAGGCATACATAAAGTCGATATCTACAAGTCAACAGGATGGTAATTACTCTCGAGTGTTTTTATTGGCAATAAAACAATAGGACGACAAAAAGTCGTTCAAATTCATGTAACACTATTTTACATCTGCGTCTAACAAAAACATTTACGACTTTGTCACATAATTAAATGAATTGCAAGCAGCCTTTCAAACACTTAATTAATTTTTTAAACGCGATTCTAAATAGTTTTATAAAACAATATCGATGGAGTGCTTGCCAACACGTTGTTATTTAAGAAATTGGTCGGTGATTTTGCAAAAAAAAAAATTACTTTTTAAGAAACTTTTAAAATACTTTTTATTGATTTATTTGTTCATTGCTCAAAGACGCAATATTTCAAAGTGCATTAACATGCATGCAAAAAGTTTTGCAAATTACACCTCTTTCAATAAATATAGACAAGCCATTAGAGAAACCTTTTAAATCATTTTAGAAAATTGCGGGATGTTAATCGATCAGTGACTGCAATTACACGAGCATAAGCAGAGCAGCAGGCGACATTGGAGCAGGCTTTGTGTACAAAATTTAAATTCAGTCTACAATGTTTTTGAATAATTTTATTCTCATTGAATTGTTTGTTTTGTTTAATTTTGAAACAATATTTTCAATAAATCAAAAACTCGTAACAACTAGAGGCAAGAATACCAACGCAGCCAAGATGGTTGTAAGTAAAATTATTAATATAGTAATGTAGAATAAATTAACATCAACTGTCTTTGCAGACCAAAATTATAAAGATTTGTTATCGAGATGATTTTGATAAAGTGGTATTAGCTGGTGATTGGGATGATTTTCAAATTTGGCATCGTTATTTTCCTACCTCAATGTCTTTTAAAATATTTGCCGCAAAAAAGGAACGTAAGCAACACAAACGGGAAAGGGGCGCTTATAAATTAAATGAAGATATTGTTAAAAAACTTTATTATCCAGCTAGACTTTTTCTGATTGCCGTACCAGACCACTATTCTTTACAAAAAATCATTGAAATGCTAAAAATGTCGATAATATGGAATTCCAGAGCATTTTTTATTTTAATAGAAAAAAATAATTCTTGCTCAAAACCTGCACTTTTGATTAAAACCATCTGGCAAAACAATATTTTGAATGCCATTTATCTTTGCAATGGTTCCGAGGGAGCTGTGAATTTTTACAATTTCAACCCTTACACTAGTCATACTGTAAAACCGTGGAAACTAGTGGATGCAATTATAGACGAAAATCGTAATCATACAATATCAATTTTTCATTTCTCTACTTGGCTCGGAAGTAAGTACATTTCTTGACGATTCCCAATGAAAATTTCATTATTATCACTAATCAAAAACATCTGCCACAGATTTCAATGCTAATCTCTGTAATTTGGTAAACTTTGACAAAACTAGAACAATCGGCAACTATCCTATAACAATGTCAGGGGCGCTGTCCGAGGCACAAGTAAAAAATATTACCGAGATTAAAGATGGCAACTTTCTTGAAGATTTCTGTGGGTTAGACATCAAGATAAATAAAATCATTTGGGAAAAGCTTGGTGCGAACCCAACAGTTGCCATCTACCAGGATGGTTACATAGACAGTGAACATGTGCCTCATGGGTCGATAAAAGAGGTCATTGAAGAAAAGTACGACATGAGTGTGAATCAACATTATCTCCGAAACTTTTGGCGTTTGGAAACTTATCCTCATTCGATGGGCGGAATCTATGCCATGAGCTTGGAAAAAAGGCCAAACATCGATTCAAGACTTGAGATTTCGGAACCTGCAGTTTTCGTAGCTTTACTTTCAGTCTCAATATTTACAATATTGGCCTTGAGATATTATCTAAAACTGAAGATTACTCACGCTCTTGTAGTCAATTTCCAACTACTACTAGGTAAGAAGAACATTTTAAAAATATTTCTACGGGTTAAAAGAAACATGTTAATATTTCAGGTATATCTACAAGTTACGAAGGCTCAAAGAAATTATTTTTCATTTATCTGACCTTTGTAGCTTTTTTCTTAAACTTGATGTTTCAATGTAGTCTCTCTTCGTCCCTTGTAATACCGCATCACGCTTTTAAAATCGACAACAGTAAAGACCTACTTGTCGCCATTCGCTTGAAATACGAAATATTTGGCCCCGAATACGTTCGAGAATTCCTCGACGACATTATAGGTGGAGTATTTCAATCCAAGCAGTTGGACAAATGTAGAGACTTACTTAGTACGCGTCCCAAATCTGTTTGTCTAGGTGAAGCGTTTACGGTCAACGAATACGCGAAATATGTAAAAGGCGTTTACATTTCAAAGCAAAAAATTGAAGCTGTGAGTAGGATTTTTATAGTCAGAGAAGACTGGCCGCTTAAAACAAGGGTTAATTTTTTAATTGGGCAATTGAAGGAATCGGGGATAATAAATCTTTTAACAGTGAAAAACTTGGAAGTAGTCGAGGCGCATCGTAATGAGAACAATGATGCAAAAAATCTTGGCCAATTCAGATCCTTATCATTAAAATCGTTGGATTTTAGTGTATACATTCTGTTTGCAGGTTGGATAGTAGCATTATGTGTATTTATAACTGAACAGATAAAGATGAGTCGGTATCGTCGAATGGGCAAGCACCGGAATAAATTGAATAACTTGAATATATTTAAACAAAACCAGCCTTAAAATCGTGTACTTTAATTATATTTGGTTCAATTATTATCGGTTACAAATTTTTCATTCGCAAATGCAGATTTATGATGGAGTTAGAAATGCGGGCACTAAATATTGTTATCAATGTGAGAATAAACTTTTAAGCGAAAAGCACGATGTAATTGCCGAATGCACTTATCACAAAAAATACTGGCACGGTTAATGGTTTAATCAATGTAGCGCTGCGTTTGAACATTTGATTACACTTGAATTTCTTAGCAGAGTAACTAACTTTGAGGGAAAGGTAGGATTGTGAAATATCGCGCAAAATGAACAACATGCTCAAGAGACAGATTTCATTTTTGATAATAATTTTATCATCATCAACGAGTGTAACGGGCAATAATGCAATACGTAAAGGTTTTTTGAAAAATGAAAATCCGAGCAATCAAATGAGAGACCTATTGGTAAGTCACCAACACACTATAAAATTTGGAATAGTTACCTTGAAGAAATATTTCAGATGAATCTAGTTCAGACTTGTTTCTATGATGACTTGAATATGGTTGTCCTGGCTGGAAATCATAGCCGGCCCAATTGGACTCTTTTTTCTAGTTTACCAGTATATCAACTTTCATTATCAAAAACAATAGTTTTCCGACGCCATGTCCGACTTCAAGGCGTTTATTCACTTGACGCGAATTTCACGTTGGTAATGCGTTATTCTACAAACCTTTATACATCGTTTACGTTCCGTCTTTGGATTATCAAGATTTATTGAAAAGATTGAGAAAATCAGTTTTATGGAATGCAAGGGCCCATTTTATTTTGATAAACGAAGATTCTAATGACAGATGTTTGAATTTGCGAGATGTATTTTTACAATTGTGGGAGTCTTTTAATGTTTTGAATGCTTTCTACATTTGCAAAAACGAAGGGGGATCTTTGAATGTATACACGTTCGATCGCTTTACGTATTCGCCTTCAGAATCCTGGATGAATTACGAAGCGGAAAGAATTTACGAAAGTAAAAATTACACGATGAAATATTTCAAGTTCATCGACAATCTTTACAGTAAGCATGAAAAAATATGCTTTTCCAATTTCATTATTACGGGTTACATTTTGTCAGACGTAGATTCGTCAGTCTGCCGAAATCTGAATATTGAAAAAACTCGAAAACTCTATGGGTACCCAATAAATTTGAGCGCTCATTTGGTGCCAAGTGTATTCGATTACAAAAATCAAAGCATGCAAGGATCGAAATCATTAAACGACTTTGTTGGATATGAAGCTAGATTATCCAAAATTATATGGTCGAAGCTCGATACAGAACCTGTAGTAACAATTCATGATGTCGCCGGCTACGTCAACAGAGAGCACAAGGTCAACGGTATACTCGGTATGATTGTTAATCACACCTACGACATGGTTCTGAACGAACGTTACATGCGACCTTTTTGGAGGCTCCAAACTTATCCACACGATACGACCGGTTTGTGCGCATTGACACGTAAAATTAAAGCTGACTCGGGGGTATCTGTAAGTCAAATTATAGCTAATCCTACAGTACTGATTTTAATTATTTTGACTTGCTGCATCAATACAATTGTTTTGAAGTACATCTTAAACATTGATTTTACCTCGGCATCTTGTAATATTTTGCAAGCTCTCTTGGGAATTTCTATAACAAGGGAGCCTAATATACCAATCAAGAGATTTATCTTTATTTGTATCGTAGTATTTTACTTTATCATAAACATATATTTTGATAGTCAATTAACTTCAACTTTCACAACATCAGTGGACGACAAAAATATTAACACTCTTCAAGACTTGATTGACTCAAATTATAGTTTATTAGGTGAAGATGAAGCCATTACAGAGTTTTTACCAGACAATTTACTCAATCGTTTCAATATCTCTACGGTAGCATATTGTTTAAAGCTAACTTTAATTGAAAATGTTCCATGTCTTTGCGACTGCGGTCATACCAGTAACTACATTTTGCAAAATGTCACTATACATATCTCTCAGAACTTGTACGATACGCCATTGGTTTTTATGGTACACGAGGATTGGCCTCTGTTAAACCGTGTCAATTTTATGATCCAAACTATGCAAGAATCTGGCGTAATTTCATATGAATTCTACAAATCATCCCACGAGAGTGAGTATCGTAGGAACATAAAGGAAATGGACAGTGATGAAAAGGATGACGTATTGAAAAAATCGCTACCTTTGAAAGATTTAATTTACAATTTTCGCTTATGGGCGATTGGATTGTCAATAGCATTCGGAATTTTTCTCGCTGAATCTATCGTCAAGTTGGGCAAGAAGAGAGATTACAATAGAAAATTGGATCGTCTAAAAATTTTCCAAGTTGCATAACTTTACACTAGTACTTAACAAAAATGATTCTTGCACGTTTTAAGGTCAAAGTAATTTTAGCAAGTCGATACACATTTAAAAGTTTTATTGACAGGTATTGGAAAAGGATTTTTTGCGCAAAGATGCTTTTAGCAAAGTTCAAGGCTTACTTTGGCATCCTTTTAGAGTATTTATGCATGTATTTAAAAATAAAATAAATTGAAGGAAAAAAAGTTGTGCTGAAAGCAGCAAATGTGTGGTACACTTATCATAAAAACTAAAATTGTTTCTAGTAAACCCGGCTGTATAAAACTGTAAAGTAAAGAAATAGTAGGGAAAAAAATTTAGTTTTGATGCTTGCTTCAAGATTGAAGCTTTCAATAATGCAGTTTAAGACGTCTACTCACTTTTTCATCTTCTTAGGAATAGTTCAAATAAATGCACACACAATTTCAGATGTTATTCTACCAAGTAATCCCACCAAAGATTTAGAGATTGAAAATGCGACATTAAATATCTTGGTATGTAGATGAAACAAAATTGACACACTTCATATTTTTCACTAATTGATGATTTTTTTTTTAGATGAATTCTATAAAAACATGCTTTTCTGACCATCTGGAATTGCCCGTTCTTGCGGGAAACTTTGACGTGAACTTTAACAAACTGGATATATTTTCTGCCTTGCCAGTATATTTACTCTCATTATCAAGGTCAAGTATTTTTCAACGTCATTTACGGCTGAGAGACACTTTTACTACGGGCAATATTGTAATTGCCAAATTTCATTATCCTGCAAAAATTTACTTAGTCTCTTTCACCCAATTTAATTTTGGAAATTTACTCGAAATTATGAAAAAATCGCTATTATGGAATTCACGAGGAGTCTTATTTTTGATCAACGAAAATTTAAAAGATGGCTGCTTGAATACCAGTATCGTATTCGAAAAAGTATGGGAGTTTCAGATTTTAAATGCATTTTACATTTGCAATCGCGAGCAAGAAACTGTTAAAATGTACACGTTCAACCCATTCACAAACAATTCAATCGGAAAGTGGGAAACGTATTTTCAAACAAATGACAATCCTTCAACGACAATATTTGAATACCCCATCGATTGTCACAGTAAGTTTACATAAATAAAAAGTAGCTCCAATGGACTATTCGTCAATAATTTCCATTATAAATGTTATTTTTTAATTTCAGACATCAGCTCATGCGAACATTACCACATTGACAAAACTCAAACTATCAAAGGATATCCCGTGACTGGAACAGCATTTATACAACCCAGGAGATTCGATTACGAACACAGTTCAAATGGTGAATCGTCAAATTCCTTGACCTCTACCTTAGATCGTTTCAGCGGAGTTGATGCAAGCTTATTCCAAATCATTTGGAGAAAACTTGGAACGATGCCTGTAGTAACGATTAATCAACAGATTGGCTATCTGGATAATAAGAATGAAATTCACGGTGCACTAGCAGACGTAATTAAATCAAAGAAATATGACTTATCACTGAATCAACGATACATGCGATCATTCTGGAGACTTCAAACTTATCCTCATAATCACTTGAGTGCATGCGCCTTGACGAATAAAATCTCAGCAGACACGACGGCATTGGTAAGCGATATTATAATAAATCCTAGCGTACTGATATTTTTTACATTGGTTGGTTGCTGGGCGATGGCTCTTTTCATATACACATTGAATATTGACTTCACCTCGGCGTATTTGAGCGCTTGGCGAGCTCTGCTGGGTATGCCGATCCCACATTCACCTAAAAAAACCTCTCGGAGATTCATCTTCATATACGCTGTATTCACTTGCAACATGATGTACTTGTACTTTGGCAGTCAACTGATTTCGACTTTTAGTATTAAATCTGATAATAAAAATATCGATACAGTCGAGCAATTAGTTGCTTCGAATTATAGTATTCGTGGACGTGATTCTGATAGGGAATACTTTTATGATAGCGAATTGATAATGTCTCGATTTGAAATCCTTAATTTCCGAGATTGTCTAAAGTCTCTAGAATACGAAAATCTCGCCTGTATTTGCGATTGCGAGGATGGAAAATTACATGTTCGAAATAACACCGGATTATACCTTTCTCGAAAATTGTATAGTTCTTATTTAATTTTTATTACACGCGAAGATTGGCCACTACTTAAAAGAGTCAATTCGATTGTTCATTCATGTCGTGAATCTGGCGTTATTAATTTTATGTACAAAAAAGTATTCGATAATGCGAACGATCGCTTCGAAACAAAGATAGAAAATGCGAACCGGATTGATGAATTTGATGAAAGATCAATATTCTTAAAGACCGAGAGTATATCTATATATTTCTTCGCGATAGGAATGTCAATATCTATTGGAGCTTTCATTGCTGAAATCATCACTCGTCGTTTTTTCAAGCACAATAAAAATACTAAAATTCGATACGGCGACAGGTTGGATCGGTTGAAGATCTTGCAGACTAAATGAATTACACTGAAAAAAAAAATCCTTTTATATCAAAAAGATTCCTCTTGATATAAGAGGATTTTCATCCCAATATAGCTTTAAAATTATTCTTTTTGTAACAAGAGGATTCTTTTTGGTATAAGAGAAAATATTCTTATTACAAGAGGAATCCTTTTTGTCGTAAGAGGAAATTTCTCTTGTTACAAGAGGCCTGTTTTTTTCCGTGTATGCGAGTTTCCGTTCATTTTATTTTCATATGAATATTATTCTATTGTAAAATTGAGAGCTTTATGCAATTTCTAATTTCTCAATGAAACTTGAAGCACAATTAGAAAGTTTAATTTAAAAAAAAGTATAGCAATAAAATTGGCTCTTGTTATTAAGGATTATTGGTAAACAAAAAACGCATGTCATATTATTGAGTCTAAAAGATTTTATTCCTAATTTTTGTAAAATTTATATTGCCTCCAAATAAATAATTCCGTTTTGTTCTTATACGTATATACAGTAGTAATTGTTTATAAATAACGGTCGGGCATATTGTCACATTGTATAAACAATTTTGGTTCCATGTAAATTTTAGGTCATTGATATTTTCTTACAACATTTAAGTTGTGAAAGTACAGAACACTGATCACGAGTAATACTGAAAACTCAATAAAAAATATCGACGTTTTGTGCGAGTTCACTTCATGTGGTTGCGTGTTAAAACATTGTGCGACAGTCGACATTACGAGTTAAATAGTAAAAGCAAAAATGTCTCAACCGTTTGAAATGAGAATAAAATTTTATGAATTCGATTATTATTCGCCCTAAAAATGTATAAAAAGTCATGCACAAAGATCGAGTATATTGTGAATCTTATGTTTTTAGTTTGAATGTAGAATAAAGCTACGATTGCCACTTTTAATACTTGCATTAAAAAAATATTATGGATGCCTATGAAGTTATGATAAATTATATTATTTTATGTGTTAAACGGTTGAGACATTTTTTTTCTTTCTCTAGATGTTCAAAAAAATGTATATTATTATAATGAATAAAAAAAATAAAATTACAATTATATTGCTTTTTTCGCATTCAACTAAAAATGAAATTTCCATATAATTTCATTTTTATGGATATAAATGAGTTTTTTTTGTCCAACAATGATTTTTCTAAAGTTCCCGGCGTCCACCTAATAAATATCATTCTATAAAAATATTGACGTTTCTTATATTTACAATGCAAAGTCATCACTGATCCGATGTGTTGTTATTAATTCGGAAAAGTACTTTGTAATAATAATTCCATTCTAAATCGGTCGAACGTACTTTTTTACCCATAGATATGTAGTTTCGTGCATGTATTAACAAGTTATGTCGAAATCTATTAAAATCTATTTAAAAATATGGCGACAAATAATAAATTGCGCGATTATATGATTAACTAACCAAATGCACAAATTTCGGTATGAAGGCTGTAAATTAAATAATGTCTCCATCAACGTATAACTTGATTTCCAACTTATCTCGAATAGTTAAAAAAATTCTATAGCACTGGTTCTCGTCTATTTACAGTGTTAACGAAAAAAAAAAGGTTAAAAGCTAACTCAAACCATCCGTGCATTGCTTTCGTTCTTCTTCGACTCGTTGACGCGTACGGTTGAAAGCTTCGGTTTTTACAAAATCGACAGTTTTGTAAACGGTTGAGCTTGGAGGCGACTGCACGGGTGGCAAAGTTGCAGCATTGGAAGCTTGAGACGACTCTAAATCAAGGTCAAGGTACTGTAAATCGACAAACTTACGAGATGATGCCGGGATGAAACTATTCTGATCTTGAAAATAGTAAATCTGTAAGAGAACAAAGTTAGAATGGATTAGAATGACACATGAAAATTCCAAAATCCAATGCCAAATGGAACGAATTGTTTACCTCTTCCTTATCATCAAGGGTATTGTCATCATCGGAGACTGACTGAAGTCTATTTGACTGAACACTCGGAGGCGTAGGACTCGGTGCGGCTCTCGCTCTGCTTCGTCCAGGTGGCGAAGCCAATTGCAAAGGACCTGAGCAAATAATTCACGTCAACTTATCGTTTTCAAAATCAAATTCAAATAAGTACACTTAATAGTTACTTTCAAGCGGTGGCTTAGTCAATGGCGGTTTGAGTCTCCGATTGATGCTAGGTGGTTCGGCCGGTGAGTGTTCCGATGGGCTTGACTCAGGACCAATACTCACGGGACCCGGCGAAGGCTCGTTACTGATCATCGACAGAGTATCACTAGTTTTCCTCCCGGGTTTCAACTCCCGATATACAACTGGAGGTGGTGGTCCCATTGTTGTTGGCGATGTTAGTAACGTAGTTGGTGCTGAATTAGTTGAACTCTTAGTTGTTACAACAGTGTCTGGCTTAGTCAAGGGACTCGGCAAATTCGAATACGTTGCCGTGACTGAAGATTCGGAACGGGGACTCGGTGGTTCGTCGTCGTGGAAGTCGTAACGGAAGACGCGTTCATCTTTTCCTATAACATATATTATAATTTACAAACTGTTCGAGTATCTAAAAAGATCAGCTGATGGTCATAAAATCACAAGTCTATATAAGATGTGTACCGGTAGCTTTTGTCGGCGCAGCGTTAGTGTAACAATGCCGTGGATGTCTGCTAAGCGTGCTACTGTCAATCGATTCAGGCTGATGAGATCTTGGAAAATCGTAGGTCTCATCGGTAATTATGGCCGTTGCTGGAGTAGTCGGTGCCGGCGTTGCCGGGGTAACTGGTTTCGAGCTTTCGGTCGCTCCGTCCAAATTCAAATAATTGTGTCCTGGATTTTCGAGCGACATATGCGCTGGCTTCGGTGGTCTCGGTGGTGCTGGAATCTCCTCTGCGGCTGGTGGAGTCGCCGAGTCTACTATTCGCAACTTGCCGAATCTCTTGCGCACGCTCCAGGAACCTATATCTGCATCGCTGGCACTGTTTGATGGCTTTGATTCACCTAAAAGATAAATTTATATGTAAAAAAATTTTGACAGTTTATTTTAAATGAATAATTTTTACTTGAGTGTAGATAAAAAATATTTGTGAGTTTTTATAAAGGTTTTACTTTGAAACTATACGCTAATGAAAGATTTTTAGCTTACCGGTCGAGGGAAAAGTTCTCCAATTAACACTAGGCACTGGTGCAGTCCACTCGTCGTCGGTGAATACACTTTCGGCATCCGTCGTGGTAGGCGATCGCGGTGGAGACGGAGCCAACCTCCTCGGCGCGTCGTAAATCTCAGGACCTTGACCCATAACTGAACTAAGAGAACTCGTGTCGTTCAGACTTCGACCAGATATACACTCGCTTATAGGAATATAAGGACCGGAAATTGTACTTGTTGGCGAGATTGGTGGTGACTCTTGCGACTCAAATGGATACACTATAAAAAATAATTAAATAATTAGCTTAACAAATAAATACTATAAATATTGTAAAAAATTATAGAAACTAAAAATATAATACGTTTTGTCTTAATAACTACTAACTCTTATTCTATTAACAACCCTTCTTAATTTAGTATAACTACCTCGATTCTACTTAAAATATCATTTTGAATTATACGATTAACTTACTTTGCAGTTGTTGCTCATCATCCTGAGCTTTTAAGCCACAAACTTGACAAACGGCATCAACCCATTTATTCATATCAGCCTCATTCTCAGCCACAAGATAATAGGTCCTTTTTGGTGTCTTGACATTAAACATGTACTGGTACTTTTGCTTACGGTTCTCAAATCTCAGACCAGCATCCACCTACAAATATTTATTTAATTATTGTTTTTTTACTTTAATTCAATTACAATATTTACAAAAACTATTTTACCTGTTCACATTGATCAAGGTCAATTTTCCCTTTTAGTTTCCTACATTTTTTATCTGTATAATATTCTAGAAAATATTGGCCAGGCAACTCTCCACTGTGTCGTAGGGTGAACCATCTTTCTCTCCATCTCTAAAAATTGAACATAATTGGCATATATTTTTAATTGAATATGATTTAATCACGGTAAAAATTTCAATAAAAGATGATTCAATCTGAAAAAAAAGCCTTGTAAAAAATTACTCATTATAGCACGCTTGTGCATTTCCTCAATGAACCACTTTATCAATGAATGATACAATTGAGTGACTAACACATACAGTTGATTTCTTTGTTTATTATGTGTACACGCAGGACAAAGCATCACATAATTTGTTTAGTGACTCTTACACAGTTTGATAAAATGATTTTGGATTTGATTTTTTTTTATTTCTCAACTAATGAATTACAACTTATAAGGATGCAAATTCTTCAACTCTGTTTATGAAAGATTTTAAACAACCATAAGCATTATTATTAACATGAATTTAAATTTATTTAAAAAATATTCTTTTCCATTTCAAAGTGAATATAATTTTAATCATAGAGATCTAACCTACAAATGTTTACATAAAATTGAAATTCTAGTACGCGCATTCACGTAAGCAAAATTCCAAGTCATCCAGCAAAATAGCAATCACCATATTTCTTCCAATTCCAATCGTCCTTGCTCCGATCCTCTGAGATAAAAATTCCAATACCTAACCTATAAATTGCACCTGTCGTCGATGGTCGTCGACAGGTAATATTAAACTCAAAAATGCAGACGTGTTTCTTTGTGCCATTGTGCCTAAATTTTGAGAGGCCAATATTTTTTTTTCACCAAATGCTGTCACAACGATAATAAAAAAAAACGTGAACATTATGATAAAACTTACAATAAATAATCAACAGTGTAAACATAAAAACAAGCTTCTTTCATGATAAACAATGTTTTTACGTTGCTTCATTAAAATCATGAAACGATCTCTGCTCACAATGGTAACATCGAGGTATTGTTTAAAGAATATAAAGGGAAAAAGAGCTCTCGAAAGCATAAACAAAAACAGAAAACATTCCGCGAGAATGCAACACGTAGTCTGCAAGAAAGTGCTCGTGAGATTGAAATTCCTAACTGGAAATCATCCAACTAACCCATTTATTATTGGAAAAAAATCAAAACCCAAGCTGATTTATTTACAAAATTCTATGATGAAATAACTCCAATCCAAAAACTCGTAAAATTTACTCCGAAATCACTATAAAATTGGAATCATCACAGCAATGATTGCTAAGTTTCGATTTAGACACAAAAATAATAAGGATCACAACCAATCACTAAAATATCTAAAAAAACATTCCTAAACAATCCTAAACGTTTGAGATGAACAAAAAATAATGTGAAAAACACTCGTACGCACCGCTCTCCACAACTTCGTGGGTGGCGACTTGATAAGCCATCCCTCGTGTACAATCTCCTGGTTGGTCTTGAGCACCTCCATCACGAGGTTCAAGTCGGCACTTCATCGAGGAAGCTTTTCGCGCTTTTCCACTCTTCCGATCTCGTTTTCCAACCGAGCCGCACAATTAATTGACATATAGGTTAAACGTCCGTTCCCACGTACGCACTTTCGTGCACTGGCCTGTTGCTTTTGCGGCGGCCGCTGCCGTTGCGCCGCCACCGCTGACCGCCTCTCACTTTACAAGTTTCCGTCTCTTTCTCTCTCACTCGCCATGTAGCCGAGATGGATCTTTAAATACCCAGCCAGCGTCAGGTGTTTTTGTTTGCCGCTCGGATTTATTCGCGTGAGACTCGCTCCACGCCTTTACGCTCAATTGCGACTAATGCTCTAATTCGAATTTGTCTCCCCGGCGATGATTGTCCGGGGCTCAATTTACTCATTCTCGCTCATTTTCGTTAATCGCGCCTGCATCCTTTCACTTTTTTCTCTCCCCCTTGCCCGCTTCTTTCTCTCTTCGGGCTGCTGGTATTATGTTTGGAATGTGTTTTATGTGCGTAGAAATAACAGGCTGTGGGGAACGCCGTTTTTAATTTTGTCATCGTTATTTTATTCAAGTAGCAATAATTTATTACAACAATTTCCGGTATAGAAATATACGTAAAAGATTTCTATAAATTTAAGTATTAACAACTCTTTAGCATTATATGGGTGTTTGCGTAGTTTTTATCTTCACAAAGATAGAGAACAATGCGTTCAAGTTACTAAAATTATTGTTGATAGATAAGGCTTTTATAAATTGTTTAGGTAGAAAAAGAAAGTTTGAAACTATGTTTTATAATGACATACTTGGATTAAATTCATCTCTGATGGGCAAAATTTATACCAAATTAAAGTCAAGTATAAACCTTTCTTGAATTTGGAACAATTATTGCTGAGTTCATACGTTATCAATTGTGCTAAAATATTGTTAAAATTATAACGGAACTAACACATACGTACATTAATAGAGAAAATATTTGGCGCTAAAATTAATATATACAAAGAAATTTATAAGTACCAGAGCCCAAAATCAATGGGAGGTAATAAAACTTTCAAAAAAGATTGTTTTAAAGTAATTTCAAATGTAGAAATAATCGTTCGTGTGCTATCTTAAATAAGTTATCATTATTTGATACAATCAATAATTAATAAATTCAAAAAAATCAATTAACACATTTGCACGATATCTATTAAAATAAAATATATATATTATTTAGACTAAATTGTATTCACAAAAAAAAAAACAAAAAACTAAATCCTGCGATCGAGAACTTGTTACGATAGAAGCTCGAAAAATCACTGGACATACAAATAGTTCAACAAGTATGTAGTAGGATTGAAAAATACAATTTGAAGATCACTACGATTTCACTTCGCATGGCTTTTCTTTAGCTGGGACTGAAATCGTCGTTTGCAAACTTTTGCCGCTTTGCAGACTGGAATGACTCGAAGATCGACTGTGACTTTGACTTCCGGCACCTACGGGAGTTTGCACTAACGGCTGCGGCGGAGTTCGTGCACCAGAACCGTTGCTCGTTGTTGAATTTGGTTGCAATTGCATGTGATACTTGTAGATGTTTTCGGTGCTTTCAACGACTCCTGAAACATGTAAAAAAATGTATTTTTTGAAACGTTGGAGTCAGTAAAATTATTATTATAATGTCGACTAAAAAAATTAACAAAGGGGACGTCAATAAAACCTGTTGTCAGTCTCCCTAAAAAAATGTCAACGCTCTTTAATTCGCGTAAAAAACATCCGCATTAAGTTTTGATTTTAATGCTCGGCAATAATTTGAATTCATAAAATTTGTTGAACGAAATATACTTGACGAAAAAACTGCTTCCAGGCGTCAGCTAATACTATTTACAAATGTATGGAACTTGTCCTTTCCACCTCAATAACGTCTATTCCTGATAACAAACAAAATTTTGAACAATAACAAAAACATAATAATAAAAAAAATATTTAGATCTCACTGGTTTGTCAAAATAAAAATGATTTGTTAGTTGAGAAAATTCGTATTATGATCGTTTCCATAATAAGCTCTTCATTGCAACGACAATTGTTGAATGACGATTAACTACAGATCACACATTTACGTTAATAACACAAAAAAGAAAAAGAAAACATTCAGGAAAATGAAATTGGTGCAGAAATGCAAAACAGTGATTTCATGAAATTTTCGATGCCTGATAATACTGACCAGCTTGTAAATTCAAACTTCGTCCTCGAACTCCACTCTCCTTCGCCGGTGGACTCCACCAATTGACAAAAGTTCC
Organism: Galeopsomyia nigrocyanea; assembly: GCA_035047105.1. Classification (NCBI taxonomy): domain Eukaryota; kingdom Metazoa; phylum Arthropoda; class Insecta; order Hymenoptera; family Eulophidae; genus Galeopsomyia; species Galeopsomyia nigrocyanea. The sequence continues at coordinate 374,049 of JAWWMK010000020.1, read as the reverse complement.
CACAACGGGTACGTGCCTGAGTATTCCCTCCTGCCACAATTTCTCAGCGTTTTCGCGCTCCAAGTCCGTTTGCGCAGCTTCGATACCACGCTTTACCACTTCCGACATTGTGTCCAAAAACTTCGAACTTGCCTCGACTTCTTGGCCTACTTGGAGAACTAGCGACAACAGCTCGGCTACATCTATAATCGTACATTTTTTTTAACATAACCTTGTTTATTTTGAACGGGAAATTTTACGCAAACTTCATTTCTTTGACAAAAATAAACGCAGTCTTTATTTTCTGGGAACTGGATCGACGTACTTTTCAATTACAAGCAACAATCATTTATGGCAAAAGTTCTTTACCTGTATCGTGAGTAACCATTCCAAATCGTACGCAAGCAAGTCCATCCGCACCTTCACCAAGAGAAAAAGCAGCGTCGGTGCTTCGTAGAGTGTCAACTAATTGCGTGTTTAAATGATTTAATTCTTCCTTTGCTTGATCCGTCATAACGTGTACCCACGTTGGAGGAGCGTACCTGACACCGCCCAAACCTGCCCAACCAGACATCTCGACCAGATGCAGCGAGTCGTTTTCTTTGACTAGTCTCATAAAGGTTTCCTTGTGGCAAACTGTCGCCAGTAATATTTCCTGAATAAAATAAAAATAGTGTTAATCAATGCTCTAATCAAGTCTACGACCTTTACTCACAATTTGCTGCTCGAGGCAAGCGACGACATTATCTAGATCCTCGGTATTGGGTGGACAATCGGGACTCTCGAGAGGACAAATCCTTATGGCCACTCCATACTGCTCAATCTCGCACAATTCAATATCGACGTTCTCAATGTCGCGCTGAAGTATCTGACCCAGCCAGGAATTGAGCTTGTCAAAGTAAGGCGGCACGCGCTGCATCTCTTGATTTTCCGCCTCGGGCGGTACAAACTGGAATACTAATGCGCTCGCTACGGCTTCAAGTAGTTGAGGACCATTCATTGGATTGTTTAAGAGCTCGTGTATCGTGTACGAGCCTGTCTCGCCTCCCGGTTCTTGACTCTGCCAAACAAAATTAAATTCGATTTGAAAATCAAGTCAAGTTGAAATTACCGGTTCACATGAGAAACATAAGTCACGTAGGCTCACTTACCAGTATTCTGATACAATTGAATTTTTTAATTTTATGGTACAAGTCCTCGATGACTAAGAAGCATTGCTTGAACCGGTCGACAATACCATCGCGACCCATGGCTTGCAACACAGTCCACAGTGGCAAGGTGGGTAATCTTCTCGACAGCGAGTCCGTCATCAAACCGGATATCAAGGAAAGCGTAGTGTCCCTGGACGTAGGACGTGCACCTCGGGTATCTGTTAATCTGTAGAGGGTCTATTCATAGCATCAAATAATCGAGTCAAGGAATATAAATAGCAACTGTTGCGTAAATTTATCAAGTGATAAAGTAAGTAGGTGCTTTGCATTCCACGCGACATATTCTATTTTTTGTCTACTCTTATTTTTGCTGCCTCTTTTTTTCGACGTGTTTTTTTTTTCGCTCTCCCTCTCGCAGACACGTGCAACGATCGTTGAAATTCCTCGTTTTTCCTCAATTTGATGTTTGAATTTTTAATAAAGGATACAACCACTGGCAGTGACGGTATTCCCAGCCAAATTCCAAGCGGTAACGTAATACTATCGGCAATTTTCGAGGACTGAAAGATGTAATAATAATAATTTGACGTCGAGTCAGCGTTATATGTTGTATGGTTACTTACGAGATCTTTCGGAGAACTATTCAGAGCTAAAGCTGCCAAAGAATCACCCCGCAAATGCAGCCAAACGTTGTATTTATCACAAATCTCGCGTAGCCTAGTAATATTATCGCAATGCCCGGTGAGTACTGATCCAGCTTCTGCTAGCACCAGTAAAGGAGTTACGGAATTTGTTTGCGAATCCTCGTTCAATCGTCTCTCCAACGCTGAGATATCCATGCATTGTCGAGAACCAAACACCGTATTGTTTGGAATAGGTTTTACGCAATGCAGGGGCAAAGAAAGCTGTAATGGAAAAAAATTGAAAAAATCTTTACAAAATCAATCTTCATCAGTGATACAAGATAAAAGGCTCACCTGTTTACACAAGTGCTGCACTATGCCTAGTGGTGCAGCAACTGAACTGTAAATCAAAGGAGGTGAACTGGCTAATGCTGTGAAACCTTCGTCCATATATCTTGGATACTTTCTGTGTAGAGCTAATCGAGTAACTCGCACAAGTCCTTCAAGAGGATCTTCGTGAAACGATGAGGCACAATCGACAAATCTGAATATGTGGCTAAGCCATCGTGTGGTATCAGCTGCCAAACGACCAGCCAACCTCTGAGCATGAGGTCTGGATAAAGACATTGCATACGCTGATATCGATTGAGATATCAGGGCTAATTTGGCTGCATCTGTAAGTGGGGGCAAATTTGTAAGCTGATTGGGCTCTGTTTTGCCATCTTCAACCACTGGACCATCTTCGTACACAATCAAATCCTGAAATAATATTTGTTTTACTGCAGCAACAGTTATAAATTTAGTCAGAGTATATTCAATCTGCTACCCAGCTAATTAAAAACTCATGCAATCTTATCTCACACTTCCTGGGTCACACATAATGTATGAATTAAGTACAAGTTGATTTTCACAGTGAATTTACTTGTAAAAGCTAATAAAATTTAATAAATGATTCAATTTTTCTTTTGATTACCTGCAAGGATGTGAAAATATCTTCTGCATCCTTTGGATGGGATAAAAAACCTGAAGGTGTATTCCATGTACTACCTTCTGTATCTGTTCCTTTTTTCATAGACTCTTCTAGCCTTGAAATTGCTTGGGATGCTTGCAATTTTAATGTCATGACTTCATTCTCTGATGGACCCTGGTTAGAAAGAGGATACCATGTATTATTGGATATGACTCTGAGATTCTTATTAAAATCATGTACAGTTAATTAATTACAGTAATACTAAGGCTTATGTAAATTATAAATACAAAATTTGAAAGAATACTTTCAATTGCTTTAAATAATTAAATCTCTATGAAATTTCAGATTTACAGATATATCAAATAATCTAGTCAGTCTACTAAAATAAGATAGTAACACTTTCTGCATTGATCACAATATGTTAATAAAATAGAATACTCTAAAGCAAAGTTGTCATCTAAATCTAGTTTTTATCAGTCATAAATTAGCGTATTTGAAAAATTAGTACACGATTAACCTTCAACCACACTACTAAATTACAAAAAGAAATCCCAAAACTTCATAGCATTTTACCAAAGTAGTCGGAGGTGCATCAACTTCGGCGCCGACAACGACCTGTCAAACAGTAAGTATTATTCGTTTGTTAGTATGTATAGGTACTCTCGCCTATGCGTCGTACAACGGTGTTGTATTTTTCATGTTGCAACTACGTTTTACCTGCCGTGTTTGGTCGAAGCAAAACAAAAGTAGCAAAAAAACTAGACAATTTTTTCTTACATACCTCTGGAATGTTGTTCTGGATTATCGTCTCCATTGCAGCTTTATCTTCGCTGCCAGGCTCTGCGGCCATCGTGGCACATTCGCTTACTCGCTTTGCGCACCGAACGGCACCGAACGGGAATGACACGGCATCGGGTTCTACTTCTCTCTCTCTCTCTCATGGACTTGGCGCTTGCAGTGCCGTATCTATCGCTTATGTAACCCGGCTTCCATATGATCCGTAACAAGTGAAAGCTTGTATGTCAAGTTTTCAAAATAATGACACTTTTATAGGAATATCAAGTTTTTTATTTTAATAACAAATCAAGATAAAAAATCAACTCTTTTCATTATCTTGCTTTATGCAGAGTACAGTAAAGTTTATCTATTTATAGTAAAAATTTAGCAGTTATTTACAACATCTAATCGATAACAACTTCTCCTCCAACTTTGGCTAATGCTTCTTTCAGTTGATCTGCTTCTTCTTTACTGACATCCGCTCTGACAACTTGAGGCAAACTTTCAACAAACTTTTTGGCTTGTACCAAATTTGTTCCAGGTATCAAATTTTTTATTTCTTTTATCAGTGGCACCTTTTGTTTATCATCAAACTTTGCCAATTTAACTGTGAATGAATTCTTGACAACTTTGGGTGCGTCTTCTTCCTAAAAATGCAATTTAATCAGTTGTACTATGGAAATAAAAGATGAAAGATTATCTTTATACTATACACCTCTTCCTTTTTATGATGGCAAAATTATAAATTCAATTAGATTTATAATCGAAAAAATAAACTTTCAGTAATGCTAATAAAATTTAATTTTACCTCTGCTTGTGGAGCTACCATAAACTGGCCACCAGCAGGCATGACAGGGGCATCAGGAAGATTTAGCCGCTTCTTCAAAACATCACCAAGTTCAGCAACCTCCAGTAAATTGAGAGCAGTAATCTCTTGTGCTAGTTTATCAATTTTTGGGCTCACAGGCTTCTCAGCTCCTTCCGGGACAGGAATGGTCAATTTTTCAGCTGCAGCAACAGCTACAGCTTCCTGATTGCGTGGAATACTAAATAAACAAGTAGTATTTTATCTAAAATACACTACAATAATATTTAAAAGTACTTAATTAACAAGACCATTGATTTCAATTCATTGTTATTCGTCTTTTTATATCTGTTTACGAAATATTTATCAAATAACCATATCGTGCACGGTAACTATACTTCGTATATTTTTATCAATATTTTTATCACTGTGCAATATTAAATATAAACAAATAACACCGCGAGTAAAAAGTAAGGTTATATAACCTCTTCCACGAGAAACTAAGATTTTAATAATTAAAATACTTTGAATTACCATTTATGAAACTGTCGCAGCTGGTGTGCATTTCTCTGCAACATAATTCGGATCGAATTCATTGTGTTTTATATGATTGAAATACTGAAAATTATAATTGAAATAATCCGGTCGCGACGAGCTGAAGATAATATTTAGCACGAAAAAAGAGGACGTTGTATGTACATACTAGAAACGTGACAGTCAATATCATCTCACGGTCATAATCTCATTTAAAAATCTTTAATCTTTAATAAAGAGATGATCGAGACTTGAAAAAAAGAATTTTTGTGAATGAAATAAATGCTGTCATCATTCAAAAATATTGTTTGAATAATTGTTATTGAAAACGAATAAAACAAATAAATGGAGTGGGAGTTGAAAAGACTAAAACTGGTTTTAATTTTCAAGATTTTTTTCGCAATATCGAAGATACAGAGCTACTGAACTGTCAAGTACATTGCAATTATGTCAATTGTACATTTTTCATTAAAATGGAACTGTCAAACGTATACAGTAAAAATAATGGAAACAGTTAGATGGGTATGAACTGTGCTCATCTTGATTTAATTACAAATACGTATTTACGCGCACTTTTTCTTTCTCTCTTTCTCTCTCACTTTATTCATTTTTTAATTTTACTTGCTTACTTGTTCAACTTTCCGATAAATTTGAATATTAATGATTAATTACACTACGTTTTGGCAGGAATGTTATCAACTATAAAATATCGTCCGTCGAGGGTTTTTTTTTTACTTCTTTTTCAATCAAGCTGATCTCACACATGTATCGAATGCAAATCAACAAATGCAAATCTTTCATAATATTCATGGTCATCGTTATTAATTGTAGATCCGATTGTTTACTTGTATCAAAAGAATAATTGTAGTAAATGCAAAGGTGCTGTTAAATTTCTGACACGAAAATAATATTTCAATTTAATATATTTCACCATACTTTCTGTTTCTCTTTATAATTCATATAATAATCTTTATTACATGTAATAATATTCGTCTATTGAACATACGTATACGCGTTACGCATATATTGCTCTACTTTTCATATTAACTGGCTGGTAAAATTGTACTGACGGATCGATTGGAACGCAAAAAGCTATAAACAATAAGCAAGGCTCGAAAATTTTGCTTGATTTATCGAGCTTCGCGGGGACGAATGGATTTCAAGCAGATCTAGATGATAAAAACGCAGAGCTGTTCTTCAGTACAAGCTTATCTCATGACATTACAATCAACTTTCTGCAAATAATAGTTTGGCTTTGAAAATTCAAATAGAGCTTAAACTTTCCATAAATAAGCGCGTAGCTATGCCGATAAAATTTTACAACACAAGGTATAGAGCATCAGAAAGTCGATATTTGAATTTCATGAGGCTTATTGAGTTTATAATAAAAACATCGAGACATTGCAAATGCTTACTTTCCTTTCTTTTCGATTTTTCATCAACATTCACCCATTTAATACTATATTTCGTACTTTGAATAACTGATAGCCACGAAGTAAAAACAATCTTTTGATGGAAGGGACAGAATTTTTGCTTCGAGCTCCTTAAATACTACTTTTAGGTATAATAATATTGATGCTGATAATAGTGTTTACAATCATTAAAACTATAAATATAATATTAATAATAGTTAATGAAATATAAAATTAATCACCACTGAAATTCTTTGTTAACACATAGTAATGTTTTTAATATATACAATATACTATTACTGCGATCCATTTATTTTGAGCTGTAATGGACTACGCTTCGCTTTTCTCGATTGCACAAAGGATTTTTTTCGAAGAGAAAAAGATATTTATATACCATATATACAATTAGAAATAAAATAATTACACGCCATTTTATTTGTTTATTTCGAACCCGTTCGGCAACGATCTTAAAGAATATTAAAAAAAAACCAAACGAAAAGGAAATAAAAATGCGTGAATTACAACAGTATATGAAAAAAATATTGATCGCCCGCTCTTATTGTTTAAAACATAAAGGAAGATCTAAAGATAAAACTTCTCCATAAAATCGTATACGTCCTATTTTACAAAGTCAATTAAAGATAATAATAGTATTTATCTGTATAATATTAAAAAGAGATACATTGTAACAATGTCTCCCATCAATTTCTTAAATTGATACCTATATTTCGAATATCCATAAGATATCATTCTTCTTTTCGTTACGTTATCAATTACATCTTATTGTTAAAACATTATAAACTAACAACTGAACTAATGACTTTGTGAATAATTCTTGACGCTATACAAAATTACTTAAGCGTGGAGCATCGCATTTGATTGCCTATTCACGCTAAAGGAAGAACTAAAATATACAGCAATATAATATATCTCTCTATTACAGTAATAATAATGACAATAATATACACAATAAAATTTGCCCACCGAAATTATTAGTGAGAACCAAATTCTTTCCAATGTTTCATCTTTGTTCCTCTTCGATATCACTTTTTTACTTTTACATATTTACCCTTAGTTCCACTTCATCTCGGCTGTACCAGAATCAGAAAGGTTGCTAAATTCTGAGATACAATAAAATTTTAAAGCTTATCCGATTACAAAATAATCTCCATGTGATTGACAATAGTTGCAAAACTAATTCAATAAAAATAAATATTTAAAAAGGAATTTATACCACTATCTATATAATGATCACATCAATGAGCAAATTTTCTAACCGGATTTACAAATTCACGTATGCATTGTTCATGAATCTTGTGACGGAAGCAAAGAAAAAGGCGGACTTGACTCTTTTTTCTAGAATGGTACTGATAAACTGATACAATCGAGCAAAATATGCCGGAGGAGGTGATGAGCAAATCATGAAATTTGCATTACGAAATTCCTAAATGCTCCTTGTAAAAAAATGTTGAAGAATGTGGATAATACGATCTTTCTGGATAAAAATGCAAGTTTTTACCTAAGCCTTCATTGATAATATTACCACCTAAAAAGATCATCTTACTATTTAAATATATCGGATGCAAAAATTACTACAAAGTGTAAATTTGAGTTTCGTTGTTTGAACTACTCTTTGTTAATGTTTTGTTTTTATTATTATTTTTATGAATTAGTGTGAAATTCGCTCAAAAGTATAACAATGCCACTGATGATTTTGTTATTCATTACAGTGATCATTTTGTTTCTTTATTTTATTTTCTCTTGTAAAAGTATTAAACACACGTTGTATTTAATTATAGAAATTGTATGAAAAAAACAAAAACACCGCTTAGTATTCCGCGTAAATATTCATGCACTCAATGCACTTTGTTTATGTTTATAATTGTCATCTGATTTTTATATATATCAAAAGTTGAATCATTTCAAATTATTATTTTAGCTAGGTTTGTAAAATTCATCGTTTTAAAATGCATGCCTTGTTAGGCCATTAAAATTTTTACAAAAAACTTGTTTTTATTGCACCTCGATTATTTTGATTCCACAAATGTTATTTATTTTTATGTTTATTAGTGAGTATTTTCAAGTTATTGGTACCGACAATCGATTCGGACGTCAAATTTCATATTTTAAATCTAGTTTAATAAAAATCAAGATATTAATGAATGATACTTGTAATTTGATTATGACTTTTATAAACAATTTCGTAAATAATTTAAACAACGAAAAATACAAAGTGCATTTTTCAATCTATTAATTTCATCCAGTTAAGAGTTACTTTCTCTCAATTAAAAAAAAAAAGAGTCTGAATACATCAAGTATTCTAAATACTGTTCATAAACATTCATCGATGATTATAGTTATCTATTTTGTAGAATCAAATTTTTTCTGGTGGTTCTCTTTAGTGCTGAATTCGGTTACATCATATTGCAAGTATCTTATCTATTAATGAAATATCTTCAGTATGTGTACAACTAGGAGTAACAAGAGTTTTTTTTTCAATCAGACATGTTAGTTTTTCGAGCTATAGCGTGCATTGAGAGCAAGGTGTACTGTGTATGTAATTGAACTCTTCTTTCGACATTTTACTGCCAAAACAACTCATTCGACGAAATCTGAAAATCGCAGTAACTTTTTTTTACGAAACAAAAGGAAAAGGTGAAATTCATACATAAATTACAAGTTTCTCTTTGATTTTCAGATTCCACCAGCCTTCCCTCTACCGAGTGCATTTCAAATGTAATTTTGACACTGAGGATACATCTGACGACAATTCCATACGTAAGAAATATTTACGAAAAAAAAGAGAGACTGCAAAACGAATCCAAACAGTCACGAGAATGACTCATCAGTGTCAAAACTAGACCAATGCGCACTTCAAACGTCAAGAATCTCCTTGCCCTCGAATCGGCTTTCTCATTGGATGTGTAACCGGCCGCTCGGCGGTTTCACTTGGCTGCCGTTGCTCTTGGGCACGACTCCGATTATCTTGACCTTCTGCTGGGGCTGCATCTTGCCGTTGTCGCAGAACTGCGGCGGCGGTGCAAATACAAGCTCGTCGCCACCTGCGGCGATCACCGGCGTTCCGTCCGCGTTGAACTCGGGCGGCGGCGGCACAAATAACTCGTTACTCTGCTCCTCGGCGTCGGCTTCGAGAGGCGGTGGCAGTTGGGCTAAACTCACGGCGTGCCTCGTCAGCAGACAGCTTGACCTCTTTTGTTGCACCACTATCGTAGTACTGCTCTCTTTCTCGTGGACTGTAAAGTAATTTTGATTAAATTTCTTGCTCCTAGAGTATTCAACAATTTAAAATCATTTGCTGGGCATGAAACTTGCCTTGATGATGCATGTGCTGGTGTTGATGTTGGTGTTGGTGCGCATGTGGGTGGTGGTGATTAGCCTCGTTGTTGCGAGCTTGCGTGTCGTCAAAGCCCGTCGGAGGACCCACAGGTACATCCTGGTCGGAGCTCACTCCACTGGAACTGTTGTCGCCGTCTTCCACCAGAGATTGTTGTGTCTGTGAATGAGCAAATATCGTCAATCACCGTCAACTCTCTGGGATAATATATGCTTACCTTCAATTGTTTCCTGACATTCTGTATCTCTTCGACGGTAAACGAGTGAGGTAACGAGCCTGAACCCGATGAGCTACTACTGCTACCACTACCGGCCGATGCATTCGAGTTGCCTGACGTCTCGCGCGTCGACTCGAGCTTTTCACGCGCTGCCGCTTTCTCCAACTCCTTGGCTATTTCTGACTCGTCGCATTCGTCTGTCAGCTCCTCGTCGTTCTCCGACTCGCTCAGACTGTAGTCGGGCTCTGGGATTGGCGGCGCTGAGCCAGGTTTGCCGCCTAAAAATGTCAACAATCATTGAATTTTGACGAGGCTTATAGAGACAGATGCTAATTTGATTGATTACGCACCAGCAGCTCCCGACAGATTAGAAGCCGACGAGCTGGTGCTCATGCTCGATTTCTTCTTCCTCTCCCTGATGATTCCGGCGATACTGTGACTTCTGCCACTCTTGAGCGGCTGCGCGTACTGACTGCCACCATTGCTGGTAGCCCCGTTGGCGTTGGGTCCAGCACCGTTGGCCATTTGTCCAGCTGGTCCGGGCTTGAAACTGGCCGCACCAGTTGGCGCCTGGCCGTTCGGTGTACGCAAACTGTGGGACTTGCGCAGTTGTGAACGTGTTGCCTGATTTGGTAAACTGAGCGAACGGTAACCAACAGACCTCATGTCCTCCGGCGACGCGTACAGCTTGGCGTTGTTCGACGGTCGGAAGCTCGACATTACGCCGTAGTTGCTCTCCGCTGTTGCTGCCGCCAGTTCTGCCAATTCATTTTTATCGTTATAAATCATAGAAAGGTAAATTGCAGTCAAACGATTGATATGGTTGCCGCCAGTTCTGCCAATTCATTTTTATCGTTATAAATCATAGAAAGGTAAATTGCAGTCAAACGATTGATATGGT
>JAWWMK010000020.1:316697-363225 GCA_035047105.1 Galeopsomyia nigrocyanea | reverse complement strand
TTACAAGCGGCTATAAACAACGCATTTTTCTTCGATGAATCATTCTGATAAGAAAATGCACGTTATTTTTGTGCATCTCTATACACTCACCTTTGACTTGTTGTATGTGAGCCATGTTGTCGTAGACCGAAGCCGGAGTAACGACGTCTGGCACAGGTGCGTTGACGTTGACCTTGACGACTTGGCCAACGGGTGGCGGAGGTGGCGGATGATTCGGCGGTGGCAAACCATTTCGACCCAACGCGGCGTTCACGTCTTCTTGGCTACGGTGACCTTTCGACGCGAGGTTACCTGCAGCTGCAGCCGCCGCTTGCAAATCCGGGGTACTGTGGAAATCGCGGTGCAAGTCTGAACCGCCCCCTAGACCACCAAAGAAACGCACTCGGCCAGACTGTAATGGTTGAAAGAGAAATTAGATGAATTTAATTTTTTATGAAACTGCGAGGCAGACAGACCGAATCAAATTCAGCCCAAAGGTTTGATTGCTCAAGGACATGCGGCTTGGTCCGTCAATAATTTTACTCCTGAGCTCCGACGAGTTTGCCATCAATTTGGTCTGTCTTTATTTATTTTTAAATGGGCATATATTCAACTATATGAATTATCGGACACTGAAAAATTTGAATAAATTCATTTTTATTTCACCGATAATTCATATTTTTTATTCGTTGCAGTGACGCGTAAACGCGTGCTAGCGTGATTTTTTGTTTTCCAATTGGGACAAGGACTATTAAAAAAAAAGTTCAGGAGAGGATGTACATAGTAATTTAAATTTGAGTGTTGGAAAATTTTGTAAACAGTACTTAAAGTTTTAACCACAATATTAGTTTTAAAAAGTTTTAGTCACAGTTGTTATGTTATAGAGTTGGAAAAATTGATACTATGTACATGTAAAATTGTGAGATAGTGACAGAGTGTACCCATGTTCTAGTGACAAACAGGTGTAGTGCTGTATGTGACAGTTCAATCACATTCAATTTAAAGTGTTATCTACCTAGATTCAACGGGAAATATTTGTATTTGTGTGTTGATTGCAACAAAACATTCATTTTTTGTTTGTTTAAACTTTCATAAACCTTTTAATCATTTTCAATAATCTTAACACTAAATATCTATCATTAATTATATCATTGAAAATAAAAAAATAACCGCAGAAAAACATTAAAAAGTATCTACTGGCGAGCTACAAGCAAGCTTTAAGCTTCATGCTTCATGCAAAAACATTTATGCATGCAAGTTGACAAATACACATTTGGATGCAAGAGCAACTCCATGCGCATCAAAATCTCAAATACTTTCGAGCCTAAATGTCAAGTACTTCCAATGAACATGATCATGTTGAAACTTTACCGAACAATATTTGAACAATTTTGAATGTATTCCAAGCAAATTATGATAATACAGCAACAATAAACATTAACTGTGCAGTCAATAGGCTTCTAATAGATCGACTATTTCATAACTCTGTTTGTACTGACTAAAGTGCTTTAATTTAATCTAATGATTAAAAGTTAGTTATAGACAAATGTAATAATGGATAACTTATGATGATTTGAGATTTTAACCAGCATGAAAAATCGCATCCGTTTTATGTACAAGCACAATGTCGTGACGGCAGTGGCTCAATAATACAAGTAGTCTTCCTCGGCGCGCAATCCGCTCAGCTGTCCACGATTATTATTGGACTTGCTCAAACTCGGCTACAACAGAGAAACATGCAAAGAAAAAACACCCACCATTAACCCAACACACACCAAAAAAATTCTCATGCTACAGGTTCGCAGGCTTTCATTGCCGCGAATAGGTTTTTTTTTACCTTTCCAAAGGTGGTTTTAGGGTTGAAGAAGGACAAGGATAAATTAAATGAGCATTAAGGGCGGTGTAAAATTTTGTCCGTGTGCAATGGAAAACGAAAGCTTTTTAGTATAAATAGCAATCTTCGATCGATGAATGCAAAATCAACAAACTCGAAAATTCATCGATATCCATCTAAAGACAATATTATTCAACTGGAAAAAAGTCGAGATACGAAAGGAAGCTTTAATTTTCCAGCACAAAAGGGTTCTCGCGTATCCATTCTTACTTTGCCCTTTCGCTTCATCTCAGCGACACTAGCGTACACCCGACCGGACTTGGTCGGCGTCGTCGGATGTGACTTGGGATTTATGGTGGCAAAATGCGAGCTGCCACACGCCGTCATTGTCATCGTCGAGCCGTAGTGCGCGGGTGTCGAGTGCATGCTCATACTCATAGACCCGACTGCTGCCGCAGCTTTGTCGATACCCTGCTGACGCTGAAATAGTTCCTGAAAAGACAACGCTGCCTCAAGCCGTTCTTCTCTTTTTTTTTCTTCTTTTCTTTGCGCCGCGCACTCAGAGACTTATCTTGCACAAAATTTTTACATCACGGTCAAATCTCGTAGACTTTTCATGACAAAATGCATAAATAGATTTCGTGTATAATAGGAAATCTTTAAAAGCCGGTATAAAAAGGCATTAACGGATTAAGCGTTGTTGAGTCTTTACAATACAGGATAAAGTCATTAAGAAGAAGCTTCAAGTTCAGTATCTTATATTTGTCAGCTTTGCTAAATGCAATTTTTTTTCTTTTTTTTTGTGTTCTCTGAGTGCGTTTGTCATGCACCTCATGCATCGAGGATATGCTGGTATACGATGGAAAAAAAAGTAATGTAAAATACAAAAAAATAAAAATAAAAAAGGACTTATTAATAGTCTCGTATAATATATATTACGATACAATTTATCACGTTCTATATGCTCACGCTATATATATAACATACGTGCATTCTACAAATCGATCACACGCTCCAGTATGTGTGTCGGTCGACACGATTATTCGACGCGCGCTCTTATTATCAAACGTGTGTGTGTATTTCAAATGTTTTGTTTTGTCATAGGGCGAGCGCACTTACCTCGAGTTCCGCAGCTGTAATTCGACTGGACGTTGGCCTCGAGCGTATACTCGCCACTCGCGGCTGCGACGCATTGTTCTGATTGGCATTGTTCTGCTGATTGTTCTGCTGATTCAGGTGGAGGGACTCGGAGCTATTGGATTTCGTGCAGCCCTGCGTCATCTCGTCTCTCTCGTTTGTTTCTCCTCCGCCTTTAAAACACGGTTCGATATACATAAAGCAACCAAATTATAAATTGGCGTTGAATAAGCAAGTAAATGTGGTTTACCTAGGCCGGCAACCATGGATCGAGCTCGAGCTCGACCGACGCTCAGTGTAGTCTTTGGATCGCGACGTGGTGGCATGGGTGCGGGCGAGCGGCCAAGTGTACCGCCCATGGCGACGCTGTTGTTCATTTTCCGCGGTAGAGTGGCGTATTGCCTCTGCAACGGTTGACTAGTCGGCAACGCCGCCGCCGATTGCGAGTTTGGCAGACTCAGCACTGGTGACACCACCGTCATACGCACCAATTCGCCCGATTTCCTTATCAGATCCACCACGTGCTCGTGTAACGCCGTCGTTACGTCCTCGCCGTTTATCTGAATTTTTCGATTTTTCATTATTACATCTTTGAGATTCGTTCGCGCGCGATCGCAGCTCGTTACGCGATTTTCAAGTGTGGCAATGTGAATTATTGTAATTTTTGAGAAATCAGCGCATATCGCGCGAATGACGCAAGAATTCATAAGTGAAACAATGTTTCGTGTCAGTGAAAGCACCGTTTCACTGTACAACATAATCATAACGAAAATGGTAAATTATACAACGCGCGCAAAGTGAAATATTATTTTTCAGCTTTGAATATTAACAAAAAAAATTCTGATGGCAAATTGATACACGTACCGCTATGAGGAAATCGCCTTTACGCAGACCAGCCATATCGGCAACTCCACCTTCGTCGACGTCGTCGAGGTATTGTAGAGCTGGATACCTGGCCGACAGTGTAATCTCGGTGAGGTTCGTCGTTGATTTGGCACCACGTAATACAAAGCCGAAACCTTTGCGCGAACGGTGCAATACCACCGTTCGCGGCTCCGATGTTATCCTGGAATCGAACGGTTGAAAACTGCTCTCGGTTAGTCTGTTCAAACGCGTGGACGACGGGAGTATACTTTTTTTATTATTAATTTTTGTGTGGCGAAAAAAAATGAAAAATATAGAGTCTACCCAACAAACATTCACAGTCAAGACATTCAATTGATGGATTTTACGATCGAACCTGCTACCAGTCGACAAAGGGTTTTAATCAAGCAATATAAATGTTTCAAGTATACTCCCATCCTATCGAGTGTATATATGGTGAAGATCGCCTGTTTATTATACATATAAGGCAAAGCTTAAATTGATATACCAAAGTATAGGCCTGAAGCGTACGAGGACAGCTTCCTCAATACATAAAAGCTAATATGGATAATATGAAAATCTAAACTTTTATATAGCGTTTTCATAGTGACTTGCAAAAAATTATTCAATAAGAATCAATGACTAGACACAAAAAAGTTGCGGAAAAAAAATTAAAAATAAATTTCTACCGAAGTGTTAACCCTGTCACATCGACTCTTCTGACGAGACACACAATGAGAGGGTTAAACCTCATTTTTCAACGTCTACAGCAATATGCCCGCGACCACACATTCGACATTGACGGCATCTGAAACTATTACACGAGATGCATAACTTGTTACGTATCTCAAAAGTTTCTCACAACTGTCAACATCGCCATCTACAATTATATTAATCAGCAAGCCCAAAAAAAAAAAAACATAAAAAAATATGAAAAAAAAAATTGAAAGATCAAGTATAGGCCAATCTCAATGCAGCGAGCATATCCTTGTGTGTCTCTTCGATGTGTGCTTTTTCAAAATTCTCACGGTTTCTTTAATCTAGGAGCAGTGGCAAAGTACTTGTGCTGCGACTCCCGGCGTCCGAGTACGCGATTCCTCGTCGCCGCTGCCTCACGTGCTACAGCGGCGGCCTGAGGTCCCATGGGGATGTTGTTGCCGACATGACGCATCCTCACTTCCTGCACACAGTGCGCTGGGAACAGGCCGGTGCCTTGCCCGCGAAGCATACCTTCCAGCAGGCCGCAATCCGTTGCTCCCGTTACTGAAAGTAATATACACGTCAATTTTTATATCGTTTGATTATTCTATATTTTCAAATTGTACGATAATACGATTATGCTTCGCTTGAAAATTCGCAATCAATTACATGCACATCGTTAATTGAGGAATTACTATATTGCACGCTTCAATTTCGCGGATAATAATGGCGCATTGTGAGATTCACGCTATAAAATTACATGCCGTTCTCTCTCGAGCCGTTGGTCGTGAGAAAAATTATAATTACGACGTGCGCGTTGCCGCTGCTTTATAATAGAATGTTTTTGAAGAGAAGAAAAAAAAACGTTTTTCCAAACCTGCCATTTCGAGTGATTGCTGTATTGAACGCAATGACTTTACGCTCAAAGTTGAAACAACAACAGTGTAAAA
This sequence comes from Galeopsomyia nigrocyanea, assembly GCA_035047105.1. NCBI lineage: Eukaryota > Metazoa > Arthropoda > Insecta > Hymenoptera > Eulophidae > Galeopsomyia > Galeopsomyia nigrocyanea. The sequence goes on along the minus strand of JAWWMK010000020.1, from coordinate 357,762 downwards.
ATTCGTTGTGTCTCATGATCGAACGGTAATTTTTTTTATTTTTATAATAAATTCATCATTCGCATCGACCTGCGAGTTCATTGCGCTGCCTTGGCACGAGTAAAATTTCAATTAGCAGACATAGTTGTTTCTATTAATTCCAGTCAGACGTCAACGTTTCTGAATATAAATTAATTACTTTGAAGGTAAAAGAAAAAAAAAATCTTTGAAACTTTTGATTACGCTCGAGGTGTGTATATAAATTTACAAATGATAAATGAAAATTCCACTTGAAAATTATTTGGAACGATCAAGATAACGCGGCTGATAAGAGATCATCGTCGTTTTTCACGTGTGTGCGCCTCTCTCGCGCAACCGAATGACGCACACGACGTTCTTTCTGCATTATATTTATCATGATGCGAAAAAAGGGGAAGGGATATATATACAGCAAAGTACCGACCTTCAAGTATATCACCCTGATTGATAGCAAGATGTCCAGGAATGCCACTATTATAGGGCTCCACGCAGACGACAGTTGTGCCAGGTATCGTGAGTGAATTGTTGGTCGTGTCCGACTGCGATGTACCAACGCCACTACTGTCACTTATCACATCCGAGGCTGTATCTCCCAAACTCTTGTCTGCAACACCGAATAACAAGCGAAAAACGCCCGCGACACACAAGTCGCACTCACGTTAGTTATACTCGTTCTTTCTCTCTCACTTCACATATTATATATTATTCAACGCGGCTTTCGTTTATCATTATTTTTTTTTTCTTCAACATTTAATATACAACACGAACGAAGCAGCCGCAACGACTTGCGCGGAAGCCACAGCCATACTGCTGGCAGAAAGGCGAGAAGCATACGGTATTTTTTTTTGTGCGTGCGCTCATGCCGCTTTGCCGCTGCTGCTGAGCTGTATAGGTGTGCGCGCGCTCGCGCCGGGGAATCTGATTAGCGGCACAGCACCAACCGATATCGCCAAGATTACGGGGCTTATATATCCAGTTCTATATTTGCCACGCGTTCACGCTCGTTTGCACATACACACACCGGCCAATCGATGAACGTTTAATTCACAGCTTATATTATTTATATATCGTTATCTTTTTCTTTTTTAATGTCAAAGGCGTTGCGAAATTAACGCGTGACAATTTTTTTTTTGCTTTTAATCGCATGCAGAATGTTTTTTTTTTTCAAGTTTTTGAATATGTGGAATGTCTTTTGAGAATGATGATGGAAAATATTGTATATGAAATTCTAAAACTGATGAGTATAATGACTCGTGATAATGGATGATTGATAGATAGTATATATGGTGAAGATAAAAAAATCTATTGAAACATTCTAGCTCTAAGTAAATCAACCATTACATCTATGATAATAGTTATCGATTCATATATAAAAAAAAAGTAACATTACACTTATAAGCTATGTTATATCGATATTAAATTATTCTAGTGCAAAGAAATTGAAAAAATTCTAAAAAGTATAATATGATAACCATTTGCATAAAAAAAGCTCAACAAACAAGTTCATCCTATATAGAGCCTGCCAACAAAAAGACAATTCTCCCTTTTTTTGCATGATTACAATGTTTTTACTCGAGTACCTGCTGAGTGATCACATTGTCCATCTTCCAGACGTTGACCGTGGACAATTGTAAAAAAAAAATTTGGGGTAAAAAAAATAATAAGATTGAAACGAACGAGTGTCCGCAACTAGCCAGACTTGTGAGAAATAAAATTTTGTTGTGCTGATTCAAGGTAATAATCGCTTCTATATCAGGCGATAAAAGTTTACGGCATGCGTTTGATTTGTAGCTACCAAGATTCGATAACAAATTATCATTTAAAATTTTCTAGTGTGAATCGAAAACTTTGCCGTCTGACCATTTACGGCACTTGCCTATATCACTCATAAACCAAATGAAAGAATCGCAGGGGATAGACTTTCACATAAAAAACCAATTTTTCAAAACCAAAAGAAAAACAGTTCGTCGGTAAACGCATAAAAAAAAAGAAAACTCATAACGCATTTATACCTGTAACAATGCTGGCCGAGTCTTCACCGGACGGTTGATTGCTGCCCTCGGAAAGGCTGCTACTAGCTGAACTGAATGGTGCGAGACTTCGACTGCTCGGGGACGGCGAAGGTGGCATATCCATAGGTCGATTGCTGTTTGGTCCATGATGGGCGTCGAGTCGGTGCTGCAGCTCGAGCCTATGCTCCTGCAGCCTCGTCAAACCCTCGACTCGATAGTGCTCGCCGCTCGATAATCTTTAATTTTTTTTTCGGTTTTCGTCGCGACGACCACGCGAACCCGATTAATCGTTAGATATAGAGGTTGAGCGCTTAAGTGTCTTTGCTTGCGCGATTAGAGTTCAACTTATAGAGGGGGTTAGTTGGGAGGAATGAGGATTTTTTTTTTCAAAAGGTAGCTGAATAATGAGATGATGTTGATTATTATGTGAGGCAGAGATTGATGAAAAATACTTTTATCAACCTCTGTAAAAGAATGCACACTGATTTTTGTTCTTTCGAGTGTAAAATTGGCTTACTTTGGAAAAGTAAGCAAAACTAACTCGATAACCGTTTCGTATGGATTAGGAAACTTTCGTTTTCCAACAAGTTTGTCGACTACTCTAGTCGTTTGAAAAAACTTTGCCAATGGGCATTTCGAAGAAAAGAAAAAACAGTGTGCAAACTTTTTCAATGCGAAACAATGAGTCGTTGACATGAGAAAAATAAAAGTTTGAAAGCTTAAAATGATTTTAAAAAAAAGGTCAATATGATGGCAAACGAAATTTAAAAAAAGAAAGAGAAGATTATAGGAAGATTGGAAAAAGAGAGTGCTGCTGGCAGCATCGCAAAGTGGCGAAAGATAGAGCGAGCGCGAATCAATACAACACTTTATCGGCAGCCATTGACTTTTAACGTCGCCAAGTTTGGCCTACATTGCTTCTACAATATTTGACAAGCTCAAAGCTTTGGAAGCCTTATACTTAGGTGAAAAAAAGGATAGAGAGCAATGAAAATTGATCGTTCGTGTATCTTTCGCCAGAGCGCAAAGACAGTATAAGCGCTTACCTCGCGGCAAGTTGCGCGGGGCTCTGGTACTCGGAGGCGAGCCTCTGCTGGGCGGCATTCTGCTGCTGCTGGGACGGAATTCTCTGGATGGTATTGGTGTTGCTGTTGGACGTGGGAGCAGAATTGGCCTGCGTTGCGTTACTACTACTGGCGTCTTGTTGCTCATTGGACGGGACTCTGTTGAGGCATGCGTGATGGGACTCTGTCCTGGGCATACTGCCGAGGTATGCGTCTGCCGACGAGACAGCTCGACTTGGATCAAAGTGTTCTCCTCTCGTCAGCGTGTTGTTGGCCGAACCCGACGACGACGACGAGCACGTGGACGACATCATCGACGTCGACATTCCAACTGGCGACGACGGTGTCAGCGGCTGATGATAGTCAACTGCTGGTAACCTCGTCAACGTGCCGAGATTGCCCGCCGAACAACTCGTCGATAGCCCAACGAATGCCACTGAACGCCTCTTCGGGTTGTAACGTGGTGGGCCCTTGAATGGCACTGTAGGGGCGGTCGCTCAACGTCAGATTTTTTTTTTTTTTGCTTTTTTTATTTACGGTGCGAAGCGAAATTTTATGAGGCTTTCAACGTTTTTTTTTTTTTGGAGTGTCGTTCGCTCAAGTGCGTTTTTGATTTTCAAGTGTCCCAAAGTTAGTTCGTTACTTTTGCGTGCTCGTTGGGTAAGCCGTGTTAGTAGATATATGATACAAAAGCTTGCACTTTATTTTTTAAAAGGCGCATCGCTCTTTTACGAGGGTATATATACTTCAAGACAGAAATGCACACTCTTACATACTCGCACGGACGTGGACAACAATAATCTTTTTATTTGTTTAGCTATTGTAATTAATTTAAAATGATTGAAATCTCGGTTCTTGTCCATGACTGTGCGTATATATTATATAAATAAACGAAAATAATAATCCAGTATTCAAAGCATCAAAAGCACATACAATCAATCATTCGTTCGTTTCAGGTCGTTGGTTATATATTATTATTCACATTGTCCTTTTTTTGGTAGGTGGTATACGTTGTTCATTTGTTAGGCTGTACGTTAGTTGCGTTGTTTTCATTTTTTTTTCCGTATCATCTGTTACATTCTGTTATCGTTCGTGATGTACGTGGCAAGATGCAGATAGATGCAAGTCCACAGCGTAGACCAAAATTAGTTTAAATCTTCAAAGTCGTTGGTATCGTTTGTGCGTTTTGTTCGTTGTTCTCTTATATTCTTACTTATTTCGTTGGGTGGTTCAATATGCAAGTTATTACGGTATATTCATGTACAAAATACAATATACATGTTGGATCTTTGTGCACACAATTGGTTTTTAATTCGAATGTCCAATATATAAGTTTCTTTTGTTACTCAAGCATTTTTTTTTCTTCAATTCAATAAAAAATAAACCTTGTACTTTTACGTAAAAAATGAAGGTCATCATATTTGCAATCATATTTTATTTTACTTTTAATGCACAGAGTTATATTGGACTTTCGACATGAATGCAATCTGTACTTATGTATCACAATATAAAATTTTTAACTACAGTCTAAATTACATAAGTTTACAACGCCCAGATGGAGAGAATCAAGACCAAGTATTCATTACTATACAATTAGTTAGTAGTATAGTCAAGGTAAGTAATAAAAAGTATAGGAAGAGGTTGCCCATAAAAAAAAATTGAATACAATTTGAAGAATCTATCCTTTAGAAAAAAAAAAGAATAAAAAAGGAGACATCGATAGATTCTTAAAATTGATTAATATACACGTACACATTCCATTTCTCTCTCGCACTCATATATATCCCCCCACATCATAGTAGTATAGTAAAGGCATCATCATCACAGAGAGTGCGGTATATATATATGTATTCTCTCGATGCGTAATCGTCGCACAGTATCATTACTCACAAACGCGCAGCAGAGAGAGACTAGTAGAGCACAGGGTATTAAGAGCTCTTGCGTGGTCCGCAACAAAACAAAAGTCTCATATATATATACTTTTGCCGCTGCGCGCAATGGGGCACACTTCGTCAAAGTCACAAGTGCTTGATGCCCTTTGGCTAACTGTGCACCACGATCTTTCTCTCTCTTTCTCGACAAATCCCTAACGAGCATCTAATCTGGTATGCCATGCGTGCACGCGCTTATATATACATATACCGCATGCCACATGCAGTAACGTGAGTGAGTATATATATGTAGATATATCCCGCCTACGCGCGCGATTGATCGCCGACTTCTATCCGCGACTTCAGTGTGCGCGCGCAAAACCACCGTTTTTGCATATAGCGCGGCGCAGATATCTCGCGAGACTCTCGCGGATTTTACTTCCTGGAATGCGCGCACTTTGCCTCGAGCGACTATAACGAAGTCCAACGCTTCTTTGCCTCGTAATTTTTTTTTTTCATAAATTTTACTACAGCACAAAAAAAAATAAGTCATTTTATTTTATTATTTCAAAAGGTAATCTTATCGCGAGAAGTTATAGCAATCGAAGTACAAACATTAGCACATATCATTGCAATTAGCCGATAAAATCAAATTGACACACGAGCAGGTAGAAGAGGGAGTGTGTGTATCATGTCGAAAGCAGCAGCAGCAGCAACGGCGGTGGCGTTCCAGATAGAATCAGTCGGCGATCAAGCGCGGCGTAATCTCAAAGTAACGACGACGCAACACACACACATTCAACTATAACACAGAGATGAATGAGGAAGAAAAAAAAAACTACAACTACCACTACTACTAAGTATACTAGTCGATTGATATCATAGTATAGTGATGGTGATGATGATGATGACGACGACGATGGAATGCCAGTGATAAGAAGAGACGAGAGATCGAGACTATAAAAGCGCGGAAAAGCGATGGAGAACTGCACTCACCGACTTCGTCGGGCTGGTAATTCTTAATGACGTCGGCGAGCTCCATATTGCCGGCGATGACGGCCACCTGGTAGGGCGTCTGATTCGCGTAATTCAGCGCGTCCTTTTGCGCGCCCCGGAACAGCAGCTGCCTTATGCACGACGAGTCGGTGTTGTTGACCGCGCACACGTGCAGCGGCGTGTTGCCCGAGGCGTTGCGCGCGTTCATGTCGGCACCGTAGAACAGAAGGTGATCCAAGTGCTGTACCAAATTGTTTCGGCAGGCCTACGAAAACAAAAACAACAGCAACAAAAATTCAAAAAGAGTCAAAGACGCGTCGTCGAAAGAAGAATAAAAAAAATCGTCTCCTCACCTGGTGAACCTCCTGCCAACCCTGTAAATCCTGAGAGCCGATGGACGCGTGATCGTGCAGCAGCGTCTCGCAGAGAATCGGATCGGTCTTGTAGATGACACTGTAGTAGAGCGGCGTGAGGCCCTTGGTGTCCTTGTAATTGGGACTGGCGCCGAGCTCGAGCAACGTCTTCACCGCCTCGAGATTGTTGCGCTCGACCGCGCGATGCATCGCCGTCAGGCCCTCCTTCGTCCTGTAGTCCAGCAGCGCGCCACCGTTCACCAGTGCTATTATCACCTTTGCTGGCTTCTTTAACGTTGTTGCCAGCGTCAACGGGGTTTCTGCGAGAAAAAAAAAGCACGCAGCACTCGGATGAGAAGGCAAACGACCTTGTTAATGCAGCAGCGGCGGCAGCGGGTGTAGTGTGCAAGGACGAGTTTTCCTTGCCGAGTATGCCTTTCTACATGTATTCCCCCTTAACGATGGTAGAAATAGCGCGGCACGCGACGTAACGGTCACACTATATCGCCAACGCGCGGGATAACAGCAACAACGTATCGTATACGTACACACACACGCCCATTGAGGAGAACGAGTTTTCCAAGACTTCTCTGTGTACGTGTGTGTCAGAGAGCATGCACGCGACCAAATTTTCTACTTTTTTTTTTGACTTACCACCACTGTCCTGACAGTGAAAATTCGGATCGAGACCCTTGTTGCACATCTTGGCGATTTTCTCGACTTGACTGTTGGCCACGTAGTCGAGAAGTCGTCGGAGATTGGTCCTCGTGTGCATCGCTTTCAGCTGCTTCTCGTCGAGATGCAGCATCTTGTAGACCCGCCTCTTGTACTTGAGCTGAAGGTAAAAAAAAAACAAGCAAACGAATATTGAACGAACGAACAACATATATATGTATACATCCAGTCATAAAAATGTCTCGCCCGTAAATACCTTCTTCACCATAAAACCCGCGCTCATGCCTTTTCGTATATATAGGTGCGTATATATGTACGACACAACTCTTTGAATAAGGGATGAGAGGGACATTAGCCGCGCTCGCGCTTTTTTGATGGCTCGGCTGCTATATTGATTTCGTGTGTATCGTATATATACGTTTGCTTCTTTTTTTTCATTTTGTCCGACGGCGAAAAATCAATTGCACGCGAGAGGGGAATTTGTGCCGGTATTTCAAGTAACAGTATATAATGCGCGCGCTTTGCCGCGCGGCATTCTGCAAATAACTATTATAGCTTGAAAATATCTAGGAACCGCATAATAGAAGTAGTAGTAGTAGTGTAAATCATCTTTCATAGCCTTTGGTTGCAAAAGCGCGTCTTACGTCATTCGAAAAAAAAAAAAGAACGAGGTTTTCACCGTACAACAATGCAGATAAAGAGAAACAGCTATGAGACTCTTCAATTTTTTTGTCGTATCGAATGCGCAACGCGCTCTAGTTGTGTTATATTCTCTAGCTGGCCGCCGCGACAATAACGGGTTTTAGTATAGGCGATACTATCGGTCGGAGCGCGTGCGTAAGTGTGCCTATGGTACTTTGGATTTAATTGACCGCCGAGAGAGATGCATTGATTGACAAACACTTGTGTGCGCCATGTAACGGGCGAATAACAGAAATATTCGCCACTCGAGAGAGGTGTCGAGTATCGATTTTTAATTAACGAATTTCTACTTTCATTGGTTCTCTCCCTCTCTGCTCCGAATCGGTCAATCTTCATTTATCTGAAAATGCACGCGAACCACTTGCGAGAGCCAGCAATTTTAAAGAGCTCATAATTCACCGACTACTTATATTCAAATACCGAATACCGTTCTGCACTCTTTCTGCACAACGGACTCTCTCTCTCTCTCTCCCTCGTATACTAAATCACGCGTGTGTATTTAGCATGCAGACGCGACTTGGCAATATAACCCTCGAGAGAGAGAGAGAGAGAGAGAGAGAGAGAGAGAGAGAGAGAGAGAGTCTCCCTAATCGCTGGACTGTCGATGGAAATTTCATATGAAATAGTCGCATAACAGAGATAGAGAGAAAGAGGGAGAGAGGCACGTTTATACCGTTAGACAAACACGCCCGGTAGCAGCCCGATGGACCATGAGAGAGAAAGACAACTGCACGCGCGAGCACGGGGCTTTCAACGACCAACTAGGGTACAATGCACTCTTCTCTTTTTTTTTTTTTGCTTTTGCTTTGTGTATATATATACGGAGCATATATTCTTATCGGATATTTTTCGAGGTCATTTTATTCTTTGCTCGACGAATGCAAATTCCATGTTTTGCATTAAATGTTTGAGAAGTTAATTGGAATTTCAAGCATACGTATAATGCTCATCGCATATTCATCGTTTTAATTTCGGCCGTTGAAGGTGTATGTATAAAGCTAGGCGAATTTTCGGCAAACAAGTGTCGTCGTTCTCGTGAATATTCAAATACCTGCATTATTAGCGTGCGTGGATAATGTGCGTGTTTCGCGTATGTATAACGCGATAAATATGAAAAAAAAAAGATAAATAGATGGGTAGATGTATAAATCGATATACGAAGCGCAGGGCAGAGCGAACAATAAAGAAAAGCTCTCAAGAGATGAAAAATAAACAACGATCGTCTCTGCAGGATCGGCTCTTTGTTCTCCAAGCGCGGCATGAGCTACCGCATCATCTCTCTCTCGCTTGGTGGTTTAACGAGGTAAAAGCAAAAAAGAAAAAACGAAGGAGGAGAAGAAGAAGAAGCAGCACGTTGTGCACGCGATCTTTCTCTCTCTCTCGGACGAACCAAATGACAGCCGCAGGTGTCGACGAGCCGCCGCCGCCACCCATCGTCGTAGTCGCAACACGCCCCGGGAATGAGGAAATCAATTTTCACTGATGATACTTGATACCAAGTTCTGCCACGGATTTCATGGGAAATTCCAGCGCAACTATAGCGACCGAGCTGCAGAGAATGTATACTTGCGTTATACCTTTTTTTTCTCGTTCGAGAGCACGAAGGGTGGTGGGATTTTGCATAGTTGATGGGGATTGGTGCTTTGTTTGTTGTTTTGATGAATTATATTTTTTACGATCATTATATTCTGTTGAATTAATTTTTCAAGGTATTTTGAATAATTAGTGGAACTTTTGAGACTTTTTCAGAGCTTATGCAAATTTCAAAACTCATTCAGAATGTCGTATGTCACTTTTACCAAAAACGCACGTCACTTTGAGCTAAAATTTTATGTAAAATCTATAGTAAAAATTGTAATTGACTTTTGAATGAGTAATCCTTCGGTTACACTCCATTTCCTTGCTTGTAAACACACTTAATTTGCAAAAAAATAACATGAGGAAACTATAATTCTCTTCTCGAACCCAATCATCCCTTGCTAAATATAGCATCAACCAAATTGACGAAGAAGACGAAGAATGAAAAAAAAAGGGTCGAAGAGAGGCGGAAGAAAATTAGTGGGATTACGCAGAAGGGAGCAGCAGCATCAACAATAACAAAACACGAGCAAGGATAGGTATGTCTATATAGGAGGGGAACGTTAATCGTAGGGGCATCTCATCTCCATCTTACACTGACTCGGCTAAGTGCTTTGCTCGCGCTCTCGCGCTGGTAATCGAGATGACGGAAGCAGCGTTCGATTACGCAAGGAAACCGCATCTAGAACTCGTTAGCCGCTCACGTGCGTACGTTTTTCTTCTCTCTCTCTCTCTCACTCGCGCGCACACGCTCGCAATACTACAGCGAGCGGAGCAATTGAGGATAATGGGTATAAAGGGTGGGAATCGACGATCAGCTGTTCAGTTCTACGATCGTTGCCTTGATATGTGCACACACACGCTATATACTCGACAACTCGTTTATTTGCGAGCTCTGTGTTTTTTTTTATTGATCGCGCTCTCTTTCAGTGTCGTTCTAATGACTTTTCATCTCTGATATTTTGATTCGCGCTTTGGTTTGTTGACGAAGGCTATAATTTTGTTTATCGTCGACGGAAAAAATTCGAAATGAACCAAACTAAATTACGGTTGATTTTACAGTTATTTGATTCTGACTGAGGTGAAATGCACGTTCGAAAGACAATGAATCTGTATGAAATAAATTTTATAACAAATCGCCTAAAAATATCGCAATCGCAAATATAAATTTTATTTCAAAAACTCGTATTGTAAATGTAACTTGTTCTGCTAAATTACTCATTGAAATACACTTATAAAAACCTTTTTCATTAATAAAAGTTCATACACCTCGGCAGCGACGCGCCTACAAAAAAAAAGCTCCATCCACCCGCACCAAAAGAAGGCAAAAAAAAAAGAGAAAAGAGAAAGAGAGATAGACGACGAAGAGGCAGGCCAGCCAGCCAGCCAGCATCCGCGCGGCATGAAAGTTTAAAGCGTCCGACGTATAGAGGCGAAGAAGAAACGCGGTGCATATACATCAGGACTTGTCCCTCTCTCCTTGACCTCGGCCGCCGCCGCCCCCCGCGATGTACCGTCGTCTCCCTCGTTTTTTTTTTTTCGACGCAAATAGACTCTCTCTCTTTCTCTACACCGCGACAAGCTTATCTGCCGCGTCAATGCAGCTCCGACCTTTCAAAATATAACGCGAGAGCTCTTTTCAAAACGTACGAGTTGTACGGCCATTTTTTTGTTGTTGTTATCTCGCAAATAGTTTCGACGACGACATGGGACGAGACATTTTTATGATAATCGATAAATATAGGATATTATATGATAAAACTCACCTCGAGGTATCCAACGCGCCCATTGAACGGATAATCCCCAAGTCTGCGTTCCTCATCCAAGAATTTGCCGGCCTTCCCGTTCACCGGCGGGTAGAACAGCCCATAATTGAAGCTCTCCTTCAATTCCTGCAAAGCCATCCAATATACTTCATTAGGACAAATCGACCAGACCTTCCTTCTTTTTTTTTTATTCTATTGGGTTCTAACTAGTTTTATTTTCGCTTTGTCGCGACAGACAGATACGTGCTACTATATGGGGTGAATATTGCAATTTTTTGTATCATCTGTATATAAGTTTTGGGCCTATTTTTACATGCTTATGGGGAATATTATTTATTCATGATGAACTTAAATTAAATTAATTCTATAAACAAGTTATTTTCATTTTTTTTAATAAGCAACATCAAACAAGCAGATAGCGCATGCACAAAAAACTTACGATCAGACTATGAACCTCACAAAATTTTTTTTTCTCAAAAATTTTTCGGGGAGTTTAAACAAAGTTCCTCGTAAAACCTCAATCCCAAATCACAAGGTGTAAATGCCCCGCAAGTGCTTCGCCACAAGCAATTTCGCATTATTACGCTTCCATATACGAGTTGCGTTCGTTTGTGGGCCTTTTTTTTCAACTTCTTCCAGCCACGCCCATGCACCTAAACTTTGAAAAGTTGCCCCTTTGATTATCTATATGTGCGCGGTACGAGGACCCGCTAATTTTTTTTTTCGTCGCGCAAAGCAACGATCCATTAATAGTTTTTAATGGCTGTACCCTATATTGGCTTGTCGCTTTTAAGCTGCAGTGGGAAGGACAAAATAAGCAGCTTGGCAATTTATAGGGTTGTTCTGGGAAAAATTGCAATTGCCTCTGTTCTCATTTCTCAAGTGTTTAATTAAATTCATTTGTCTTAAAATCTTATTTGACGTTCAGTGCGTTAAAAAAAACTTCAAATTTACAGTAACACTTGCACTAGCATCTATGAATCACGAGTTACGAGCCCGAAAATCTTGTACCTCGCGTCTGCCTTTGATAAACAGACTCGCCGAGAAAGGAAATGAAGCTCGCGCTCGTGCGTGTGTATTAAAAGAAACACGCAAGCTTCCGCTTGTTCGTACTTCGTTTCAGATCTTTATTAAACGTAAATTCATTGGACATTCCCTTAAGGCACTTTCGATGTCAAGAGTGTCCGTCTCAAGATGTACAAACACTCCTGTTGCGAAAAAGGGTATAATAGTAGCTAGGTCGAGACACCCGAGCGAAACGAGGTTAAGAGTTCCGAGAGGAAAAATGCCGCGCCCTGAAAAAAAGAAAAATACGTGTGTTTGTCTAAATAGACGTTGAAAATGATATTTCTCCGAGAGAGAGAGAGAGAGAGCGTCCCTTTGGTATTCCCAGTTGCGCGTTTTATTTCGAAGAGCAGCCGCTGGAGGAAAATTAGAGCGTTAAGTTATTTTGGGCTTTTGCTGCTATGGTGTGACGGCAAAGAGAAGAAAAAATTAACGGTGTGACGACGACGACGGAGGAAAAAGGGAGCTACGAAGTTATTGAAGATACGTGCGCGTTGTCGGTTATTTTTGGGATAATCTTCTTGAAAAAAAAAGCTCTCTACACTCGCCGTTGAATAAATAACAAAGAAAAGCATTTCAAATTGATTTCTCACCAATTTACGCACGTTTGAAAAAGAAAAAAAATTCACGAGCGCGGCTACGTTGATTGATGGGAACGACGACGAAAAGCATCGCATGAAAGCGAACGGTCGAGCGTGAAATCGTCGTCGTTCTCGATAATCGTCAAAGTTTTTTGCACTGCACGTATATATAACACAGTCAATTTTATTGGGATTGTTATACTTCTCGTTCGCGCAGCGCAAATTGTTATTTATGCGATACGCGCGGCTTTATAATCAATTTGTTTCCTCGGCACTGTGCGGGATGATTGTCTTTTTGCAAATTTATATACATTGGTGAAAGTTGAATTTGCATTTGAAACTTTCACGCTGCAAAAATTGCTTTGTTGTACATTTTTTCGTAAATGCAAATTTCTTTTTTTTTCGTCAATTTATTAGTCCATTCTGCCTCGAGATACAACGAATAGCATAAAGCTTTCAAAAAAAATATTTCGCGCAACATCGTCCTGCACACTAATAAAAACATCGCGCGAAGAGAGAGAGAGAGAGAGAGGAGAAAAAAAATCGCGCCCAACTTGCCATAAAATCCATCGTCCGGCTCTTGCAACCCTCTCTCTCTCTCTCGCTGGCGAGTAAAAAATTCATACCTCTCACGTCAGCTCCATAGATCGTTTCGGCACTGCCGAGGGAAGCAAATAATTAGGCGCGACATGGGCTCCTACTCGCATCAATATGCATGAGGAGTTGCATGTTCGCGACGAAAAAAAAAGGAGAGTGACCCCACTGCCAGACAGATAAATCAGAGATGAGTTTGACTTTTAACAATTTCCATATCTGATTTATCAAGTTCCTCCATTTCCTTTCTATATACGTATACACGCGCGATAAAGCGATTCGATTCGAATCCCGATATTTATTCTCTGTTTTGCTATTCAAGATACTAAATCTCTTCTACGGCCAATTTGTACGTTTGCCCTTCCACCGTATAAAATGCCGATGAGATACACACACACAGACCGCGGCGTGTTATTGTCGCGTGTTTGCTCCGAGTGAATCGGTGAAATGAGCAATTATAGAGAGTGACGAAGAGAGAGAGAGAGAGAGATTGAGAATGAAAAAAAAGGTGCGTCACATTCCTTCACGCAATGTACTAAAGGATATATACCGGCGCCTGTATACGTATTCGAGTGAAAGTCACGCGTATACGCGTTTGTCAGTGTCAACGCGCGTGCGACTTAAAGTGTCGCTTGATGAATGATTTTCCAAGATTTTCTATACGGAAATTTGTTCGCGCAATTCAACTCTTCATACTTTTTTTTTGTCTCTTTCTCTTTCTACACACCCCCGTGTTCCGACTTTACGATTCACCGATGAATTCCCAATACGACGCGTCAAGAACGACTGGAATTTATTGGACTCGAGGGGTCGTTACACTGCCAGCCTGCCTGCCTGCCGCGTATAGCCGCCGACGATGTAAAATAAATGTTAAAAGGGGGCCTCTTGTGCCCTGACTTTGTATTCGCGGAGGTCTGTTTTGTGCGCGCTCGACGACGGATTAGTTATGACTTTTCGGTGCGATCAAAGCGCATATTGATTTGCTTTTTTTTTTACGTTTCACGAGAAAAAGAATACGAAATTTAGATTGTTTCGCAAGATGAAATGTTTCATCGCCGTGGGATAATAAATCAACGAATAATTTTGAATTACGAGTGTAGATAAGACAATATAACCACGAGCAATAATTTACCAAACACTTGATTACACTCACGCAGAGAGTTTTATATGCATCGCTCGCACGCGCAATTTTTAAATCCATACCAAATACCATATTCTCCCATACGAACGGGTCGACCATTATTCACGCGCACACGCACTCGAGAGAGCCAAGCAATATATATCCTTCCCCTCTCAAAAAGCCTTGTTACACCCATAACTTTCTATCAAATTTAATTAAGCCGTTCTCAAAGCTGTTTTTTTTCTTCTCTACAAGCTCGATCGAAAGGATTAAATGCGAGAGAGGATTTCGGTGTACAGACAATTGATTGCACAACCAATTTGAGGGGTTGGCCGCGATGATCGCTTATCCGTATGCGAGTGATCATTGAGAGGAAATTTCGTTTGTGGCTCAGCAAGCCTCATTATCGTTGAAATTGAGAAACATACCACGAGATTTTCATTATCGAGTTTTAGCGAATTACTCGCCTTCGTTTAGGAGCGTAATGATTATCGACTTTCAAAAAAGGAAAAAAAAACATTTGAAAATTGCAAAACATTTAAAAGGTATGTTGCAATTATCGCTGTATAGTGATTTTGGTTTTAGACTGATGCAGAGAAACCATAAAAAGTAAATTCCCAAGTGCGAAAGTTAATTCCAGGGTCCGAAGCATCTCTTCCCCTTAAAAGGGTCAGAGGGAAGCTCACACAAGAAAGATGCCACTTTATCGGGCGGACCAAGTCGGGAATAATGGGCGAACCGTGTCCCAATCGTGCTTTATGGCTTGTAATTGCAAAGAGAGTACGAGCTAGACCAAGAGGGAAAGAGAAAAAACAGGGTAAGGAAGAAGCGTTTTATTAAAAGTCCTTAGTATTAATAATAATTACGCTAAATGCGTGGTTATAAATTCATTCTACAACTGGTCTACAATTGGTCAACAACAATTTTCACGTCGGAAGCTCGCTTGCTCGAGTTGTAAATTCGTGAGAGAGATGTTACGATTAAATTTTTTGTTACATCTTCCAGCGTTGATGGTTCGTCGGTTTGGAAAATTATTGTTTCCTTGCCGTGCAGAATGTGAAAACCATTTTTGGAGAATCGACCTGCGATGCTGCCTATCTCTAGCCAAACAAACAATGCTATGTTTTTGGAAGTGACTTTGATCACAAAGCTGGATTGATTTGCAGTCGAGTAGAGACTGATATTTGTCTAAAAATTAGTTAGATATTAAGTTTTGTTTGAATCCTTAGATTTTTAATAATTTGTTGCAATTACGTACGGTAAGCGTATCTTTTGGTAATGCAATTTCTTTCAATGGACGAAGATAAACATAATTTTCTGGGGCAATTTTTATGCCACTGCTATTTTTCAATACGAGTTCTATTAGACATTTTTTCCTTCCTGATTTTCTAACTCCACAGCCTGCTTCTTTTAAAATTTTATTAATTTTGTACTTAGCTATCAGCTTAGATTCATTTGATCCCTTCAAATTTAAAATATGACAAGTTGAGTAAATAATTAGAACTTATTGTTAATTGAATTAAAACTAACCATAGTTATGTTTTTCAGTTGAATAGTATAAATAGCCTTTGAACTTTTCCACTCATAAAAAACCATATCGATATTCAAATTCGTGAAATTCTGCAGCAAATCAGACACAATGTATATTACAAGCTCGTCAATTCCATTCAAACGTGACGTTACAATAACAGGAGCGAAAAACTCTTTGGCATAATAATGCAACATTTTCCAACGTCCATCAAAATCTGTCGAAAATCAGGCAAACATTTCATTTCGCAATCAATGTGTCCAAATCAAAACAGTATATGCATTAAAGCGTATTTGTTACCGATCGATGACCACGTCGGTGCTTGCCAAACATCATTAAGCTGCCAATACAATGCGCCCATAGTCATGCCTTCCCCTCTATCATTGAATAAGCTTTTCATTTGCCGATACGACTCTGTTTGCACTCTAATCGAGACTGCTTGTGTAATTTGGCTTAGATAAATGTAATCCATCAAGTCTTGCAGGGAATTGTTACTTTTTGGTATTACAAAGTTGTGCGATATTTCACTGGACATATATGTAAATCCGCTGGGTAAATGTTGACGGTCTTTCATAAATGGACTATCTAATTTCAAGTCGCTTTGATTGTTTGTAGCTGATATCAATGTCCATATGGAAGGTAGTGCTTGAAATCCATACTCAGAAGAAAATCTTGCGATTGGATATTGTGTTATGTCCCATCCGTTGTCATTATAATTGTAATAATGAACTTATAAAAAAAAACGAATAAAAAATTAACTGGATTATTTATAACAGTTTATCCTTTTAAACTTTAAAATCAATAATTACCATCTCCGTACAAATTTGAAGAAGGACTCTCTTTTGTATGATTTGTTTCTTCGTTATGTTCTCCATTAGTAGGACTAGATATGATATAGGGTCTTGTTCGATCTAAAATTAATACTTCGCTTTTGATGATATCAACGTAAAGTTTGTTATAGTCGTCTTCATATTTCTGTTTACTGTCAGTACCGTACCAATTACCATGAAGAGCAACTTCATTTTCATTGTTCCCAGCCCAAAGTACAATGCTGGGGTGATGCTTCAATCTTTTCACATTTTGAGTAACTTCTTCTTTTACGTTATCTAAGAAGGACTTTGTTGCTGGATACATGTTGCAAGCAAACATAAAATCTTGCCAAATCATAATGCCATATTCATCAGCCAAATCATAAAACAAATCTGATTCATAAACTCCACCACCCCACACTCTCAGTTGATTCATGTGAGTTTCTTTGACAGATTTCAGTAAATACTCTATTTTCTTTTTCGATGATAGTTTTTCTGGAAATATGCTCGAAGGAATCCAATTACTCCCTTTTGCGAATATGGGAACTCCGTTGACTTTAAAATAAAAACTTCTCCCATATTTCAGTCGATCCTGCACTAGCTCAACAATTCTAAAGCCAATTTTCTTTTTTTGCACGATCGAGTCTTTCCCACTAACTACATTTACTTGTAACTCGTACAACTTTTGTTTACCATAACCATTAGGCCACCACAATTCCACTTTGTCCTTGAATGGAAAAAAAGTGAGCGTTAGTGTTAACCTATAATTTTTGCTAATAATTATACTTACAAAAGGGACACTTATCGTTACGCTTAAATTAGCACGATTGTTTACGACTTTGAAGTTATTAAGAACGCTACTGTTTGAATATTTTTTTGCTAGAGAACTTTTTATATGTAGAGACTCGACGACATCTACATTCTTCGCACCAAACGTTTCAAAAAATATTGTCGCAACAAGTTTCCAAGAACGATTTGTTTTCACAACGTCAACGGCAATGTCAGTTACTAAAATATTGCGAACTACTTGAAGTGTAACATTTTTCCTATACAAAAATGTTTATCTTTGTGAAATGATGTTAACTAATATTGCCAAAATTGCTGCAATGTAAGTCAATTTACCAAATACCCATGGAAGGAAAAGCAGGTCCCCAATCCCAACCGTAGCTGGCAGGCATTTTTCTTATGTGATTTATGTGGCACTCTCCGTGATATTCTTTCGGTACACATATTGGTGGCACAACGTAGTCCTTGCTTTGAATTTCAAATAATTTTTCAGCAACTTTCACGGATGACTCAAATACAACTTTCAAAACATTTTTCTCCTTTTTCTGAACATATTATTTTCGAATCATTGTCGGTATATTTTTTTAACTAAAAAATCAAATAGATTTCGTATGACATACTTTCAGATGCTTTTTGATATCAAAGCTGTACTTCAAATACATATTTGCTGATTTTCCAACTTCAAAATCATTTACGTATATGGTTGCAAATGTGTCCAACCCATGGAAAGTCAAAATGACATGTGAGGCATTTGAAAGTTTTTCACTCACTAAAATATATTTGAATTAATGAACAGTAGAAAAAGTAGCGTGAATATAAAATTAATGAATGGTAAGTTATACTCTGTATTTCCGTTGTGTAAACGACAGATTCATTTCCGACCCATCGATTGTTGACATCGTTGAATCCCATTAAATTTTTTGGAATCAATTTAGCATTTTCTAGGTCACTGTAGATACCACCAGGTACACTGGCAGAAAACGATAGATCTAATTGAGAAAAAATGCACAAGCAATAAATGCAATGAAGAAACGCTTGACATATGGTTTCGTTAAATTACGTTTTAAATTACTTACTTCTGGAAGGAATATAACCGTTCCATTTTGCATTTAAAGACGCTGTTTTATTTGCACGTATTATAAAAATAAGCAAATAAATTTTCAATTTAATTACGTAATTCATAATTTAAAAAGAATATGTCACCAATAATAACGATTAAGTTGAAGACTAGAAACTTGAATATGCACGACCTATCACGTCTACTTACTATTCTGAAATGAGTTTCAATATGCTAGATAATATTATTCACATAAACGACTAGTTTGCACGCATTGAGCATAAAGATAAAATGAAGAAAAAAACGTCATCAACATTGACGCAACTAACACTATAAAAGCTGTGAGCTCATAATATTAGAATTTTTGCTACCATTCTTTTTTTAAGAGATTACCTAGAATAACGAAATAAAAAAAGGCAAAAATTTGTTCAGCTCACGTATCAACGTATTAACCGGCTCATAACCTCTCATCCCGTTCTATATTCTAGTGGGGTTTTGCATTAGCATATGCCACACGAGAGGCCGTATAGGTTTTTGTCAGTTTCACGCTGAAGCGCACACGAAGTTCACTTAACCACATACAAGCCGCATAATGAAGTTATCATCGATGCTCAAAGCCAACAGCTCGAGAGTCCTTCCTTTTCTTCTTTATTTGTTTTCCGCGAAGATTATGCGGATAAAGTTTCACGAAAGATCAACTTTTCTTTTTTTTTTTTTGCTTAGATTTATTAGAACTATCGATTGGTCGTTTGAAGAAAAAACGCAGAAAAGTCGCATTACAAAGTGAAACACATATAAAATTATTCTGCTTTACGGATTGTAAGGCAAGGCAAGTAAAGAAACGAGAGGGCAATAATGTAAGCTCATGATACTTATTTTATGAGACGCAACATATGTACGCGTCGAAACACCAACATTATTCGGAATTCTTGCGGGGGCAACTTTTACGCAACAACAAACCGCATCCTTTTCTGGCGAACTTTCCGCGCCGCCCATATTTCGCGTTTTACGAGGGAACACAGCGGCAACAGCAGCAGCAACAACGAAACAAAAAAAAATATTATATATACGCATCGCGCGGCTGTTCTCCTTTGCAAAAGATCACAAGATCGCGTGTGTGTACGTACGAAGGAAAAAGGAATTTGTAGCGTTTCTTTCTTCTCCGTTTTTTTTTTCTTGCTCCGAAACACATGTTGCCTTAATTTTTACAAGGCTTCCATGCGAGAGAAGGCGAGGCATTTTTCCTTTTTATTGATGGACAGATGCTTCTGCCGCTGTTGTCTGTCGGAATGGAATTGTAAACGATACAAGTCGATGTTATCTTATTCCACTCGTGATTTCACTTTCAATTTAAAGATAAGAGAGAAAAAAAAATTGGCTGCTCGGAGGTTTTCAGCCAATAAATCATTGAGAGCGAGAAGGCGCAAGATGAAAATTAAATTACCAACTATGTGTGTGTGTGTGCATGCAGCGAGCGAGATGCATTAACATACCCGACTGCTGTGCTCTTCATCATCGAAGTGCGCGTACTTTGTATTGGTAATTGCCTCGGCCAATACTCATTTAATTATCATATTTTAATAGCGCCGAAGGCGAATAAACTTTTAGTTTCGTCGCCCTGCAGATGCGCTTCAAAGGGCTTCTCTCTCTCTCACTTCTTAATTTACGCGAGCGTACGCAGTATGAGCGCTTCTCAAGTATCGAACGAACGCATTATTTACGCCACGCCGATCACCAGCGAATTCTATACGTGTGTGGCCGATCGACTGTATTGTATGTGTCGACAGCTGTAATTAGTATAACGTTAACAAGGGATGTAAGCTTAGAATTTTAGTTGGATCAACGGAAAAAATGCAAAGTATCGGCTAAAATTGTATTTTACTGTGAGATTTTTCACGTAAGCCTATTGGAAAGTATACAATCCTGGAATTGTTTAATGTATACATACATACATACATACTACGTACATACGTACGTATGAACGTACGTACGAACGTATGAACGTACGTACGTACGTACGTACGTATAACAATATACGTTTATAAATGCGCATAATTATTACGTTTCAGTTCACACCATTACCATCGCATCTTACGGCAAAAAGCCAACGCCTGCCGCCCAGAGCTTAACTTCAACTCAATAAACAAGAAGGCAAAAGAGAGAGAGAGAGAGAGAGAGAGAGAGAGAGAGAGAGAGAGAGAGAGAGAGAGCGGGGAGATTTCGCGACGGACGCCATACAAAAAAGAAACGGTGTTTTGTTCTCTCTTTTGTCCTGGACAGGAAAACATAAAGTTGCAAATTAGTAGTGCAACATTTTCAAATTAAAGAGCAATCCAATAAAGATAGTTGCCGACAAGAGCTCTCGCGTCGATTCGCATGTTAACGACCATCTCGAGAATACACTTCAAGGTTTAAGGACTCGAATGGCAAAGAAAAAAAAAAGGAGAAGGCAGAATCCCGAATTTATGATGGCGACTTCAGCATATATATCCGTCGTCGTTTGTCGAATTACGCTTTCTTTTTCCTTTTGTCCCCCTTGCTATTGAAGTCCCCGGATTCCAATGCTGAAAGAGTAGTGCGGGACTCGCCGTGAAGTCGAAGTAGCAGTGTGCGTAACAAACGGTGATTGCACTTTACGATTGTGTTTGTCTTTATGCTGATCGTGTTTTACGCATGGTAAAGTCCTCGATTTACATCGTACGAGCGGGCGAGCTTTACCAACGCGGAATAGTTTATTTTGTGTACCACTTTATTCTCCGTATTTTCTCAAACCTTTTACCCAATTCAAAAATTTCCTTTTTACAAATATCGTTTTTTTTTTCACAAGAGAAGAAAAATTATCGCGCCGACAGCTCATTAACATATCACGACGTGTAACACGGAGAACGAAATAACAGCTCTACTCTGCAGGGCAAATGAGCGAGCGAGCACAGTAGTTTAACATCCTATGAGAACCTACGTTAACAGTCGAGTATAGTACAGAGCTTCATATTAACATCTCTCAGTTGCAAGAGCGTAATTTCATTGTTCCGAAACACAATAGCCTGAACTACACACACACACACACATACTCTGCACTAGAGAAATATACGCAGAATAAAGACATCAAACGAATATCCCCCTAGAGAGGATTCATATAAGTGAAGAGAGAGAGAGAGAGAGAGAGAGAGAGCGATGCTGCAGGTGAGCTGGAAAATCGCGAGTAAGTCAATACGGTCGACAGACGACGACGACGACGACGACACCTTATATACCTAACAGCTGCCTCGCAGGGTTTTCCCCTCGATCGATCAATTTCGCTCTATGTTTAGAATGCGCCTACTCCCCTTTTGCTCATTTTGCGCGGTAAGTTTCTCTTGCAGCGGTGGCGCGGTTAAAGTCTCACCTAATTTTGCTGAAAGGCTCTATTATTGCTGAACTAAATATGGTTTCGCTGCTGTTGAGCTGCTTGAATAATAGCGAGCTTTCAATGGTCTCTCCGACGACGATTGTTTGTTGCCTTCAATGCACGGACTCGGTTTTCAATTTAAAAAGTCGTCGCGATTGTCGACGGGTTTGTAAAGCATTTTTCTTTTGCTTAACAAAATTATTTCACAAAGATTCATCAAATTCTCGCATATAATTGCATAGTCGTTCAAGTAGGTAATTCAAAGTCAATGGCTATATATAAAAGATTAATAGTAAATTGTCTTGGCGATATGGATTCGCTTCCTTCTTGATTGAAGAATTCAAATCCGCGGGGTTATCAACAAGGCCGCTCCGATATGTACATATATATGTATAAAAGTCGTAAAAAGCCGTTGTAAGTATTTTCGCCGTTTTTCGCCGCGATGCGAATCACGGATGGAATGGCCGGAATGCCAGGGAGCAGAAAAGGCGACTTATCGTACAATCTATTGGGCTATTACCGACGAAGAAAAAAAATAAAGTAAGAGAGAGATGATCGGCGATTCGATAAGTTTGCGCGCTACTCTCATCAACGTGCCAACAGCAGCAGCAGCAAAAGGAATCTCTCCCTCTCATATACGTGACTTTTACGAGTTCGATTGATATTTATGACAGCTGCTTCGTATACTAAACCTGACGTTAATTAAAAGTGCGCGAAAAAAACTTTCTTTCTTTTTTTTTTATCGTTGGTGGTGTTGAAGGACCAACGCGGAGTGAGTGAGAAAGAGAAAGAGAGAGAAAATAAGATTCTATACCGTTATGAAGGGAAGATTTACACTTTTCACGCGCGCGTACGAGCAAGAGAGTGAAGAGCGAGAGAGAGAGAGAGAGAGAGAGAGAGAGTGTAAAGATGCCGTAAATTGCGCAGGAAAACGAGAGCCAATCTGCGTAAGTCGCGCTGCTATATACGCGTGTTCTCAGTTTTTCTTTCGCGTGCTCTATTGCAATATCTGCTGTTCATGTTTCGCAAAAAAATCAAAACAAAACATACACGTATAGTCAAAAATTTTCGCGCACGATAGTATTTTTCCCTCGTGTTTTTTTTTCCGAAAAAGAAAAAAAAAGTGCGGCAATCAGCAATTTTATTCGCGCACGAAAAGAACAACACAAACGCTCGAGGGCAATTTTTGCTGCTGTGTATAAAATCCACGGATGCGCTGCTGCTGCTGCATAATCCTCGCAGTCGGTGAGTGTGCAAATAAACGTTAGGATGCAGCAGCAGAAGCGAAGCTAGCCTAAGCAGATATTCTCTCTGTCCCTGAGGCGCATATGTTAGGCAAATTCGCAACTGCGCGCGATGCTCTCTTCCACCTCCCTTTCATAGACATTTGCATTTTCGCTGCTTCTATGCGCACGAACTATCATTTGCACACCAAAGATGCGGGCGCGAGTTTATAAGGGATGCACGATATGCGATTGTTTTTGTTTTTTGGTATTGTAGACGGAGAATTTTTTTTTGGATGAAATTTTTTTTACTTTTTTTTTTTCAAGTTACGGTGTGGTTGAAAATGAGGAAATGAAGCGAGCGTTAAAAAGTTATCACTAGCTATAAAAGTAACTGAAGTAGTTACGTCAAGAGATAAATTTTTCAAAACTTCGAAAATAACACTAAATAGAATCCACTTCAACTGCGTACCTATAAAGAGAAGGTACTTTGAATTAAGAAAACACAAACTAGATATTATCAAGCTTATTAAGAAACAATAATGCTGGCGAAATTGAATTATTTTTATTTGACATCGCTTGTTGAAATACGAAAAATACTCTTACGCCCAAGCAGCTGGCAGCGTTTTTGTACGATATTTGCGAACTCACACTCATGTAGTTGTGTGACTAGGCAGCTGATTAAACTTGTCGTTGTGGAATTTTAAATGAAATTCAACTTTGAGTAGTTGAACGAACTTTATTAGTCTACAACCGAGATAAAAATAAGCTGCGCAGAAAGCTGGGTGGCCAAGTTTGAGACTACTGATTAGTTAATGCGCACTCAGTTACTCGACGAAGCAGACGCGTCGAGCTTTCGCTTGTAACATTTTCAGTGTATTGTAATAATTCGATTATATGTCCATCAGAATTATGAAGATTTTCGCTTTTGCTATGATTTTATTCATGACGATAATGTTCTCTTCGTCTGCCCCACCGCAAAATGGAAAAAGAGAATGTAAGTTGACCAATTTGACGCATTTAATTTTTTTTTTATTAAATAAGTTCTCAAAATTTCTTTTTTTTTCTTGCCAGTAACGTTCGCTAATCGTAATGAATGTCGAAAATGGTGCAGAGGTAAATATATTTTTTCAGCATTAATGTAATTATTTTTTTCTCCAGTTGGCCAAATTATATGACTTTTAGGAGCCGAAAAATTTCTGTGGGAGGTTTGTCAACCTAGCGAAAAAGGATGTCATATACTTGCCCCAGCATGTAATAAAGTATGCACAGGCGATTTGCACACGGTTATCTGGTCACCAAAAATTATAGTTGTCGATGATTGAATTCTCAACAGTCATTTGTAGTGACAAATAATTTTGAGTTAAATCAACAATAGAATGTAATTTTTTTTATACCGTACTTTGCAAAGTAGAAGGTTTACGCTATTTCTTTAAAGGTGAGCGATTTCAATACATGTATCGCAAAATTTTTTTATTTTGATTAATAATTATTCGGAAAATTTCAAATCAAAAGTCTTGATAGAAATGGTGAAATTTTCTATTATGGATCACTCGTAATAATCATATTTCTGGAAAATCTTTCTCATATAATTAGAGACATCATCTTCGTATAACTTATATCAACGAAGGTAGACGCTTATCTTCGTTGCTTATATTAACATACATTTGTGACTAGACAGTTGATCAAACTTGTCGCTGTGAAATTTTCAATAAAATATACCTGCCTTTAGTTGAGCAAACATTATTCGTCTAGAAGTGTGACAAAATAAACAGCTCGCCTTCGACGTCATAAAAATATAAATCAACTGCTACAGTGAGCAGACGTGACACGCTTTTATTTTTAACATTGTTTTAAATATCTTTAAGCGTATTATAATCAATCAATAATGTCCAAAAAAAATTGTGGAAGTTTTTGCTATAGCTATTATTTTGTCCATGATGGTAATGATCTCTTTGTCTGGTCCACCACCGGAGACTAATAAAAACACATGTAAGTTAACAGAGATGACCCATTTATTCATATAGTAGAAAATAACGAAACAAAATAATTGTTAAACGACAATTACATTGTATTATACAATAAAAAAAACTACTAATTTAATGTTTTTTATTCAAACCGCAAACCCCAATTTTATCTCCATAGAAAACATCACAGAAAAAGTTTCCATTCCGAGTCAACTTTCAATCGTGAAATCCAAGAAAAACATAATCACTGGAAACAAAAAATGTAGAAAATCCGACCCAAAAGAAAAAAAAAACCATGAAAAATGTTAATCCCCGCACGAAAATCACAGTATGATCGCATTCCTAGGATCTCCAACTATACATACGCCAGAAGCGAAAGAAGAGCAAATACGAGAGAGAGAAAGAGATCGCGCAACGATTACATCTGTATCACGTAGTAGAGAATCACGCGCGCGCGGCCTCGTCGAGGTAGATCGTTGTTGCTTGCGTAATGTAGACCTGCCGCCGCCGCCGCCAGCGGATAATGATATTTCTCTCTCTCTCTCTCTCTCTTCGATGCTGCCGTATTTCCGCGTGCGTGTATTTGCGCGCACATACATACACACCGTAATAAGGTCATTATCGCGGATAGAGAGAAGCCAGAAGCAGGGTGGATGCCCTCCTTTGTACTGTGATTGACGGTACACTGACCT
This sequence comes from Galeopsomyia nigrocyanea, assembly GCA_035047105.1. NCBI lineage: Eukaryota > Metazoa > Arthropoda > Insecta > Hymenoptera > Eulophidae > Galeopsomyia > Galeopsomyia nigrocyanea. Next base: position 331,917 of record JAWWMK010000020.1, on the reverse strand, counting down.
GCCTTATTATATATTGCAATGGCATTCAATCAAAATTAATCAGTTCTGCTCCTTTTTTTTTCTCCCTTTTCTTTTCGTTCTTCGACGTACTATATTTCCATTCGTTCTTCTATGTTCGTGACGAAAATACACGAAAAAAAAAAATAGAAGAGCCAAACGTCCTCATATCCGTCTTTGAAGAATAAGAAAATAGCGACAAAAGTTTCCTCAACGAGGATTTATTCTAAATGCCCTCTCTCTCACTCGTTCGTTGACAGCAGTACACATCAAAGGCTACAAAAACCGCATCATATCCCACGGGAATTCCTTGAATTTTCCTCTGAATATATATGTATGCTATGTACGCCCTCGGGCGCTTGTGTGTGTTATGTATATGTATCTATATACATATATATGCTCTTTTCTCAAACGCGAGAGAGGAGGCTGCTGGAATCGACGCGCCACAGCGCAAATATTTTTCCTCCGCGGGGCGAAGGCGTTACACACACACACACACACACACACACATACACACTGCTCTTTCTCTCGCGCCACTGAAATTGTCAGGTGCACGAAACTCTTTTCCCTCGTTATGAAAAATGTCTTCGGGAATATTTCGTTGCGATCGACGACCTATTTACCGAGAAATATCAACCCTTATTTCAAATGTATAACTGTTATAAGCCACACGTTGAGTGTAAACAATTGAATTAACCTCGAGAAAAAATCACGCGAAGATTTTCTCTCGGTGTGTAAACGAAGAATTCACGCTACAGTTGACTATGGCTTATACTTATAATATACGCGCAGCCTCCAGGCTATACCGATATTTTTTTTTTACTCTTCCAAGCTCGTGATGCAGCAGCAGGAAGGAAACGGATCGCGTGTCTGTGTGTGTATGAGTACTGTACGTATACATACGTGCAGCAGTGCAAGGATTACGTAGTATGCGTTTTCTCTTATGGTTTGCCCTTGACGCGCGCGTATAGCGGCCCTCTTTAAACTTCCAACGGTATGATTTGCATGAGTAATGCCAGCCAGCCACGTGCTTTTTCGTGTCAATAAACGCGCCAGCGAGAATACGCCCCGAGCGATTTACATTAACTTTGTGTTTTTAAAGAAAATATATCTTTCGCAAGATATGTCTTTATTTTTGCGAAGAAAGTTCAAGGTTCGAAAGGGAGAAGCTTCTCGGGTCGTTTATCATCCTCTGCGGCATGCTGCCGTAGCAGAGAAAACTTATTTCCAGAGACGCGCGCGAGGCAGGCACATACTGTTATTTTCGTTGACACTGGCCTTTTCTTAACTCAAATGTGCCGGCAAAGTCATTAAGCTTTTTTCTTTTTTTTTTTTTCGAAAAGTTTACCTATTTTTCTTTTTTTGTTTGCTTATACGCAATTAACGCACCAGTCGACGTTTGAAGCGTCGAAAATGTTACATTTTTCGTTGCTTCTCTGCCCGTCGTGCATTAATCCAAATGACAACGATACAAGAGAAACAAATGCTCAGCCATAAAGGTGAATAATGCTAAAAGACTACTTAATAGTCAGATCATCGCGCTCTCTCGACAAAAGAGAAGTCGTTTAAGGTGAGCGCACGCTTGAAAATTGAATACGTCTTGCAAGAGAGTCGGCGGCGGCGGCGGCAGTGCAGGTCTAATCGAAAGCGATATTAATTCCTTGGCGGCGGCGCCCGCGGGGCCCTTAATAAATTGCGGATGCAGCCGTCACACACACATACACACACAAACAGCTCGCTGCATATAACTATTCCAATGAGGCTTTGTTGGCCGACAGGCTATATGAAGCTACACGGAGAATTAATCAAGTCGTCGCGATGGTTGTTCTCCTTGTTCTTTTTTTTTTTTTTACTTTTCTCGAGGCACCGTTTGTCAAGAATTTCTATTATGCTTTGTTGTCGATTGATTGCCATCTGATGTGCGTGTTCTTCTTTTTTTTTCATACGCAAGTCGTAATGAAATTATATGCAGAGGTAGTTCTGTATTGTTTGCAAGTTTGCTATATATAGGGGGCGAGCTTCCGACGACTATTGTCCACTACTACACAGCGAAATTTCGCAGTGTGACATGTGTATATATCGCTGTACTGGCTGTTGTTGCCTGAGTGCCCTTCATTACTGTGCGCAGCTCTCGTTCGTTCGTCGTCTCGACCGCTAATTGCCACTCTACTATCTCTTACCCATGGGTGTATTGCTGTCTTTGAGTATTTGCTGAGCGCACTTGCTTTCGAACGATAATGCTTTCGCTGTTTGACGACGATGGAGAGATTCACGATTTTATTGTGTTAATCTGCGATCGTCTGCGATTGTTTGGTTTATGGAAGGATTCACGTGAAGGAATCCTTTTGCTTCCTTGGAAAGGAAGCTTTTTTTTTTCACTTTTTTGAAAATTTGGGTTTTTTCGCTATAATTTTTTTGTTTTTGTCATTTTATGCTTCAATCTTGTTTTTATTGTAAGATCTAAACCTCCAGCATGTAATCAATGAATAATTTTTTTATATATCTTTCATTAGAAACTAGTGAGGTCAGGGCGCGCTTCGCGCGCATATGCTGTCACAACTAACTATCACGTGACTACCTCTCAACCAATCAAATCACGAATAAACTGACTTCACTTTACTATCCATCTACTTTCATATGTAGGATCATAGGGAGACGACAAAGTTACGTTTTTATGGTGTCACTGTCTGTGTGTGTGGGCGTGTGTGTGTACTGTCAATCGGTATGACTTCTCTACTCGATGGATTTTGATGAATCTTTTTTTATATGTCTGGAAATTGGTGAACGAAGGTGGAAAAATTGTTTTCAAGCAGATCCATCGACTAGAAAAAATTTTACTGCTGTTTTTCAATAACAATTATTAAAAAAAGATTGGTTATTATTGAGCGTAAACTGCTGTAACTTTGTATTGACAATGAATTTTTTAACGGGTGACGGCACATTTTAAAGCGCAGAAAAGCAGCTTTAAAACGAGTCGTCGTACGATAAATTCGGTAATATTCAGCCTGAGATATTTGAAATCATAGCAACTCTATTTATTTCTAGATGTTAGGTATATTATTCACTATTATGCGCAAATTGTTATAACTTTGGATCAAGAATAAATTTGGTAACGTATGAGGGCTTTTTTTTTAAAGCTTATGAAAGCAGCTTTAAAACGACTTGATCCTCAGTGAATTCTATAAAATCTAAGCATAAAATAAAAAAAGAAAAACTTCGAAAATAACACTAAATAGAATCCACTTCAACTGCATACCTATAAAGAGAAGGTGCTTTGAATTAAGAAAACACAAACTAGATATTATCAAGCTTATTAAGAAACAATAATGCTGGCGAGTTTGAATGATTTGTATTTGACAAAAAAATTCATCCCTTATTGAAATACGAAAAATACTCTTATCTCCAAGGTAGCATTCCGCCAGAGCAGCTGGCAGTGTTTTCATTTTTAGATGTAAGGTATATTATTCACTATTATGCACAAATTGTTATAACTTTGGATCAAGAATAAATTTGGTAACGTATGAGGGCTTTTTTCAAGCTTATGAAAGCAGCTTTAAAACGAGTTGATCCTCAATGAATTCTATAAAATTTAGCTCGACATATCTTTACTTACAGCAATCTCTTTTTTAGGTATGAGGTACGTAATTTATTACTATGCATAAATTGTGTAACTTTGGAGAGACAATGAATTTTTTAACGTATAAGGGCTCATTTTTAAAATTATAACAGCAGCTTTGAAAAGAGTTATCGCACGATCAATTACTAGTATAAAAACTAAAATCGAAGCATATAATAAAAAAACAAAAACTTCGAAAATAACACTAAATAGAATACACTTCGACTGCGTACCTATAAAGAGAAGGTGCTTTGAATTAAGGAAACACAAACTACATATTATCAAGCTTATTATGAAACAATAATGCTGGCGAAATTGAATGATTTTTATTTGACAAAAAAATTCATCGCTTATTGAAATACGAAAAATACCCTCACCTCCAAGGAAGCATTCCGCCAGAGCAGCTGGCAGCGTTTTTGTACGATATCTGCGGACTCACACTTACGTAGTGTGTGACTAGGCAGCTGATTAAACTTGTCGTTGTGAAATTTTAAATTAAATTTAACTTTGAGTAGTTGAACAAAGTTTATTAGTCTACAACCGAGATAAAAATAAGCTGCGCAGAAAGCTGGATGTCGCAAGTTTGAGACTACTGATTAGTTAATGCGCACTCAGTTACTCGACGAAGCAGACGCGTCGAGCTTTCGCTTGTAACATTTTCAGTGTATTGTAATAATTCGATTATATGTCCATCAGAATTATGAAGATTTTCGCTTTTGCTATGATTTTATTCATGACGATAATGTTCTCTTCGTCTGCCCCACCGCAAAATGGAAAAAGAGAATGTAAGTTGATAAATTTGACGCATTTAATTTTTTTTATTAAACATGTTTGATTAAGTTCTCAAAATTTCTTTTTTTTTCTTGTCAGTAACGTTCGCTAATCGTGAAGAATGTCTAAAATGGTGCCAAGGTAAATTATCATTTTTAGCTTTAGCATTGAGAGGTATCCTATTCCACTTGACTCAGTAAATTTTGCAACTTTTAGGAGCCGAAACATTTCTGTCCCAATATTGTCGACACGATGAGAGACCTTATGTTTCCAATTTATGTAGTGCTGGGTGCGAGGATAATAAACTGGATACGTTTATACAGTCTCCAAAACTTATAGTTGTCGATTAAATTCTTAATAAAGTGACCTGTAATACACATAATTATTAAAAATAAAAATCTGATCTGTAAAATACTTCTTTTTTGTTGATTCTATTAATTCACATGTAAAATCTATAATTGTAGAATCTTTATCTAGAAGTCCCAAGGTAACATACATTATTCTTTGGAAATTCTAGTATAACGTCATTACTCAATTATTTCCGAACAAAAAAGAGTTCTTTTTCATCGTTGTCGATGCCACGTAAGAAAATGGTTTTCATACATTCGTATTGCCATTCGGCAATGTCTGCCTATTCACATACTTTTGTGGCTGAGCAGCTGATTACATTTATACTTTAAAATTTTCAATAAAATTTAATATTTTATAACCGTGCAAATAAAATGCTAATCCCACGTGACCAAGTTTAATACTACTGATAAGTTATTGTACAACTAACTACTGAACCAAGTAGACGTATCGAGCTTTTACTTGTAACATTGCTTCAAATATCGTTACGCATATTATAACTCAATAATGGCCACAAAAATTATAGAAATATTCGCGATAGCAATCATTTTTTCCACTGCGATAATGTTCTGTACGTCAACTCCACCAGAACCAGTTCACGTATCGGATTCTCAAGTATGCTTTTCTCCAATTTCTGTAACTTTTAATACCCGTGAAGAATGTCAAGTGTGGTGTAAAGGTAAGAGTAACATAATTAATGTTTCTTTAGCATTATATATTTTTCTGTTTTATATTATTAAATTACGATTCTTATATTACTGACATTTTAGTTGTTGAGGATTTTTTGTACGTCATCAGTGAAGGTGAGGTAGATGACTGTTTAAAAACTTCATCGACATGTATTAATGGTTGCAAATACAGTCTAACTGACACAAACTTTTCTCCAAAAATAATAATAGTCGATAAATAAAATGATTATGTAAAAAGTTGGCAACTATCTTGAATAAAGATCTTATGACCAAATTATAAATTTTAAATCTAACACTAAAAAAAAGTTCTTATTTTAAGTATGCAGCAAATTTAAGAACTTTCGTGATTTTCGTTTTTTCTTGCGTGATTATTTGCAATTACCAAGATCAATCTTTATGCATCGAACTTTTCTTGACATGAGAAATAAGACTTATTCATTTTTAGATCAATTTTCCAGCCGCTTCATTAAAAAACATCGTGTTCTTAAATTGGCTGCATACTTATTTTAAGAACATTCCTACTTAATTAGTACTTTTTTTTAGTGAAGCCTCTACATATGACTTATGATGCATTTAATGTATAAAATATTTTAGAACATAGTAACATAAATTTTTACCCATTACTATAATTTTAGAAAATCTAAAAATTAAATTAAATGCATAGTCAAACAATGCCATTTTTTCAATCAAAGATCAACAATGACAATCCACTCCAAAAATCCAGAGACGTACAATAATCAACGATTCACACCGCGAGAGTAAAGGCAATTCGTCGAAAAACCGAGATTTCAGCACGCTCGTAAACGAAAGAGGCGTTGCTCGCGCCGACTTTAATCAGGCCGTTAACAGCGTCGTTAACTCAGAGGAGTTGCTGTTGCCGCCGTCGCATAGCCATAGCCGATAATCGAACTGGAAATTACCCCGAAACTCCAATCAGCATGATGCTTGCCGATGGAAAATCAACGACGTATATATACGGACGGTAAGAAAAGCGCCAGAATTGTGGATAATAGAAATGGCAGTTTATCTCTCTCTCTCTCTCTCTCTCTCTCTCTCTCTCTCTCTCTCTCTCTCTCTCTCTCTCTCTCTCTCTATCTCTCTCTCTGTCTGTCTGTCGTACCCGAAAGATGCGCCGTTAATTATCGAACATCGTGGAATTTTCATCCACGTGTTGTGCGATGGTGAATGTATAAGGAAACTTGATTTTTTTTCTTGCCGCGAATATATGGTCATCTGCGAGTGAAACGCGCATCTCGTTTTTCCCGCCAAGCGCGCGCACACGTGCGTTTCCTTATTATCGATCCAGTTATATTGCCGCGTGCGGCTGTCTCTGTCGGTGAGATGTCGCTTTGATTGCGAAGCCGCCAAAGTTGGCTGGATGTTTCGAAATTTTTATTCGACGGATCGTTGACAAAATGTGACTTCAATTAGTTAAAAGAAAATTTAATTTGCAAAAAAACTACACCGTGAAAGTTTTGCTTTCAAATAGTCATAAAAAAAAAACTTGAAAAAAAAATATGAATGTTGACCATAACAAAAGTAGAAATAAGCGGCTATACAGAAGCGTCGATCATCCATCGCCGCAGTTCGAGCGAAAATAACGATCGGCCCAATACTTGTATATATATATATATATAGAAACGGGAAAATCCCATATACGTAGATCGAGCGTGGAGATTAGAAGCTCGGTGCTGCCAATTATACGATTCTTCGATTCTCTCCCGCGCGTTGTGTCGCGAAACAATGGCACGAGTTCGACGTCCCCGGAAGCTGCAGGTGAATTCGTACTAATAATGTCCGTGAAAAGTTTTTTTTTCTTTACTTGCTTGCTTTACGACTCGTGACGTATATATACTCGTAACTATGAAACTGTAATGAACGGATGCTCGCAGCCCCGTTGCAGTCGCGGAGAGAGATAGTTTGGACAAACTTGTTATTCCAAAGTTCATCCCGCTGCTCTCGTGCAGCGAATTAGCTGCGGGCCTCGACAGTAAAGTTGGACATGATAATGGAGAAAGTGTTTTAGAACTTTTTAATGAATGATAAAATTTTCAAGCTCGAGTTTGGGAGAATTTGCAATTAATCTGTCGTTAAATAATTCAACTTTTTTGCTCGAAATTCAACACTGAGCAACTCGAATTTAACGCCCGTAATTCCAACGCTTACATATCCAGTAATAACGAAGTAAAAAAAACCACAGCGCGATACATCGAAAAAAAAGGGAAACTCAAAGTGGCTTGTACACTCATCTTGTTATAAGGGCTGCAAAATAATCGCGCAAAGAAGTTGAAAGCGCGTATATAAGGTCAGTTTCTCACTCGTGGAAAAACACATTGCACTTCAACGTCTCGTCTGTTTCGCCATACGTAATTGCCTCTAAGGGTTCTCTCTCTCTCTCTCTCTCTCTCTCTCTCTCTCTCTCTCTCTCTCTCTCTCTCTCTCTCTCTGACATTTGCATGGAGACGAGTTTACGCCTTGGCGCGCGATGGGGCAGGTTTTATGGCTGGATTGTAAGCACCTTCTTGCCTCGGCCGAAGAGAGGCAGGTCATTGATGCGCGTATTGTCAATGAAAAAATTTCTTCTTTTTATTGCGCGAGAGATTTTTTTTTTCTTCGAGTCAGTTGCAAGAACTTTCAACGCTCGACGAAATTGACATTGTAATTGAGCCGCTACACTTAATAACGGAGAAAGTATCGCTTAGCATTGGAAAATTATAATGTCGAAATCGGAAACCTGCGCGTTTATAATATTCACTTAGTCGGTAGAAAGTGAAAATTAGCGAATGCAGCATAATTCACCGATAAATCACGAACTATACGGTAGCGCTCTAGCACTGAAGAAAAAAAAAACGTTGCAAAACAGCGCAGAAATTAAAAAAAAAGTATAGAACAAGTAGCAAGGATGCGTTTATTCTCATAATGCAGAGCGCGTCGACAGATTTACGCCCCGACTGTAAAAGGTTGCGCTACATCAGCGTCGACTTATGACTGCCTAATTTTCGCGCGCTGTGATTACCCTTTTTTTCTCGCGCGAGCGCGTCGTGACGTAACTAGGACGTGTAATCATCATTTTCTTTCGCAAATGGAATTAAAAAAAGGGGGGATGCGTCGCGTCGCGGAAAAAAGAGAGAAAAAAGGAAAAATTGAAGCTAATTTTTCCATCGGAGACGTCGACATTGATTTTCCACTCGAGACGTGTACGCGGGCGAGCGAGCGGGGAATTCTCGAGACGAGACCGTATTCATGAATACGAGATCGCCGCGAGTTTAATAGGCGACTTGAGAGCTTCAATTTTTTTTTTAATTCAAAATCATGAGTTTTATTACGGGCGTGCTTGTTGTTTTTTTTTTTGCGCGATGTATTTTTTCTCTTTCTGTTTTTATGGCGACGAGTTAAGATGAGTATAGCGGTACTTGTAAAATATAAATTTATATATACGAGTACTGAGGGCTTAATCAGTTTGTCTTGTTTTCACTTATGTGGCGTATATCGTTCGGCTTTAAAGTGGGTACTTCAATGGTTCTGATTTAAAAATGATATCGTAACTTGACGAATAAAAAAAGAACCAATACGTAAGAATATGAATTTAAAACAGAAGATGAGTTTAAAAAATAAAAAACTTGTTGAATTTTTCTTATAAAATTACCACAGCGTCACGTCACATATAAACCTGTCGGTACGATAGAATCATATGCGGATAAATAAGCCATCTCTGAAATAAAGTCGCAACTTTATAGATCAATCGAGATGAAAAGAAAAAAAAGAGCTAAATATTCACCACATCCCATCGAGGAAGAGCATAATTGAGCTCACGCGGCGATATCTAAACACACATCCTCGAGCAACTTTGTTTTGAATATTTTTCTCCGGCGTCTTTAACCGGACACCAATTACACGCCAACTATAGCCTGCGGTGTGTGTATAAATGTGTATCCCGTCCAAGAGCTGCGAGCGTGGTTGAAAAAGGAGAGAGCAAAAGAAGAAAAAAAAACGGCGGTTACTCGAGTTGTCGCGCAACGTACTTCGTTGTCCTCTTTACGCCATCCGCGAGAGAAGCTTATACGTGCGCCCCGCTAAATTATTTCAAAACCGAACGCTATTGCTTTTATATATCGGCCGCGGAGTAGTGTCATTAACCAGGCGTTAACCTCGACGACTTTCAAAGCTAACGCGGCAGAATTTTTTTATTATTTTCTTCTCGCTAACGCTTTTGTTTATTATGCTTAGTTAGTCAAGAGCTGCGTGTGCCTGTCGTTATAGACTTATTAGTTTTGGTATTTTCGTTTCATCAGTTGCGGGAAAACAAATCTTGCGCATGGAAAATTTTTTACAAAAATATTTTTTAAAACGAGCCAACCTAATTCATCTTTCGCGACAACAAAGAACTCTATTCCACTGGGTAATTAACTGAAAAAAAACGCGAGTATATATGTATATGCACGACCAGCAACAACGTGAGTTGGCTCACCACATCAATGGCAAAAAAAAAAACGGGGAAAAAAATTCGCTGTTCCCGCGCTTTGTTCTCTCTCGCTACATACTACACGTGAAAGGATGGGTTTCGCAAGTTGTGCAGTGTATAGCTCGAGGATTCAATTTTCGATCAGCGCGCTAATTTGACAAGGAGAAGGGGGGGGGGGGGGGTAAGAGTATCTTAAATGAAGTGATTAATCGAAACCTTTTTTTTCTCTGACAGAGAAAGTCATCGCTATACACAAAAAGCTGAATAAATCAACGCAAACTTTTTACATGTACGTAATGCCATTTTTTCAAGGCTGTCAATTTTTTTTTTTCAGTAAAATCTATTTTTTTTTCTTCACACATTTCATCTCCCAAGTAGCACCTCCAAAAAAAGGATGAGGATAGAAGAAGGAACAACACCCACACACCCAGAACAACACAATCCCACCCAGCTAAGACCTCCTCGTGGTTGGTACATTTCAATCGTTGAGAGCCTCTCTCTCTCTCTCTTTTGCTCGGGAGATAGGAGGAGGAGGAGGAGAGCTCCAGTTCCGGAGCGAGCAGGTTTTCATCGGCGGTCATTGTACCGTGCTCGCCTTCCCTTCGAAGAGAGGTAATAGCGCGTGCGCGAGTGCAACGATCCGCCGCCACCACCGCCGTAAGCGCGCGCGGATTAAAATCATATTCCTAAAGTATATGAAAACGCTATTTCTCGACACCTTTTGACAAGCAATTTTTTTATTAGTATTTAAAAATATGATTTTCGAGATGAATTTATAGTTTTTTTTTTGTTTTTGAATGTATGTAAAAAAGGGAGGTGAGTTTCCGAGAAGAGCGCGTGGGTGTATGAGCGAGAGATCATTGTGATCCACGATTGCGCGGATCATCCTTCACTTCCGATAGGATCACTCTCTCGTCGCTTAGTTGCTTCTTCTTCTACTTCCTTCTTCTCATCTTCCTTTCCTATCTCTCTCTTCTTCTTCTTCTTCTTCTTATACTTTCCGCACGCACTCTTTTCCCTCCATCATCCCGCTTCACTTCCCTTTCTCGCGCGCGCTCGCTCACCAATCTGATTTTACATTCTCTCTCTTTTTTTTCGCGGTGGAATTACTGGCTTTACTGTTAGGATTCGCATTATGTAACTCGAATCTTCTCTCAGCTGATTTCGAGGATTTGTTTTGACGAAAAAAATTTTTTTTTCTTTTGGTTTACTTTTTTTTTGGTAGCGAGATCGCTATCAAATAATCAAAGTCATTCTTTATGTACTGGACGTTCGATCTTGATGGAACGAAAAGGAAGTTACTGTAGATCGAGTATAGAGTACCGAAATACTGTCCTCTGACTTTTGTTTTTCGCTCCATTGACTCTTGTCGCGTTTGCATTGTCTCATTAAAATAACGATGCTCTGGTTGGGTATACCGTTCGTTTTCTTTTATCTTTTTTTTTGGTTGATCGATATTCGACGTAACGAGGTGGCAATTCGCCCAAGCTCGCTTCGAGTAATCACACTATGCTAATACTCCGAGTAATCTAGTTTTATGAATTTTCCGTACTTTTTTTGCAGCTATTAACTACTTTCGACGAAAGTTCGGGATTCAATTTTGCAGCTGAGGGTATAATAAATTCTTATTCGTTTTTTCGACGAAAGTTTTGTCTAATTACGACTCTGCACTTTTCACTCAAACTACGGGTTGGTAATTTTTGTTTAGTGCACGAGACTGTCAAAGAAGCTTTCTAAAGAGTATAAAAAAAATCTGTTTTTCCACAACGATCGTATCACGAAAATCGATCGGCAATAGCCTCCATGTCGCGCAGGTGCTTTGTAGAAAAAGACCACCCGCAATTAATTGAAACATCGACTACCAGTCATGAATCATAGCCGAGACCAGTGTATAGTACTTGAGAAAGAAAAAATAAAGAAGCCGGAAATTAAAAGACAAGGCATACACATACGTATACAGGACAAGACGTAACGAAATTCCATGTTGACTTTTATTTATTCAATTACGCCACTATACGTTCCCTGTGTATGTGTGTATCTGTCATGAAATATCAAAGCTACCAAAGCCGCGCGCGACGACTTTCACGTGCGTCGAAGATCACTGATTGAGAGCATTCACGAACAAATTGCCGAAAGGATTCTGCCAAGTCATTCGGCTTTGATTCTATGATTAATTATGATGCCTTGACCAGCCGTGTGGAAAAGATGAGCTTAATTTCTGATTTTTGATGAATGAGTGTTGGTTAGACGGTTTTCCATACTTAATTGTCATTTTAATTGGTTGAGCGCGAAAAGCAATCAATTTAATTCATCAGAATCGCAAGTTAAACTTACTTTTCTGCCTTTAAATTCCATAATTACGGTTACTTTCCATTTTCCAATCACAAAACTACCAGATTGCAAGTTAATTGATTTGTCTTTGAGGAAGTAAAAAAAAACATTGAATTACCCAATGAACCTCGCCTTCAAACCCATTTGTTAAAAATGAATTTTCCTCGTCCCTAATCGTAAACGCTGGATTGTCGATTCTAATCTTCAATCCCAGCGATAATCAATTATTCATGCCTATAACGCAAAGTGACAAAACACGAACGTTCCTATTATTATTTGTTTTGTTTCGTTGAAAAAGTGGGACAAACTTTTGTGGGAAAGCATCGTTGCGTTGCATCATTGCTCTCTTATATACACACGATCATTACAAGTTCTTTCTCTCTCTCGCGGTAGAGGCCTCATTAGCATAAACGACCTGTTATTGCCTGGCGAGACATATGCTCTCTCGAGTTGCGCGTAGCGCGGAGGCGTTGCACATCTGTTTTATCCCGTGCATATATATCCGGACGCTCATGAAAGTTATATTCTTCTTTAGCGGAAAGTGAAAATTAACGCATTTTGTTTTTTGCGTTAGCGGGCGCGCGCGTGTCGAATGCATCTTCTCTCTAACTATTGAATTTGTTTGTTTTAATTTTTGGTTTACCACGCTTGGTTGACTCATTTCCGTTTTGTTAATTCCGCGCGGGTGAAAGCTCGTCCGACTTGAAGCGAGAATTCATTTGGGTGCGCAGCTGTTAAAATGAAATTGAGTATTGTTTTGCGTCTGCTTAACTAATTGCGTCGAGTAGTTTTCTCACATAGCTCAGTATATCTCGCCACGAGTTACACGAGAAAGATGTTGTAAAAGCTTTCTGCGATCGGTCTTAAACGTAAAAAAAACAACTTTTTCAAGCTCGTAAATTGGAAGTGAAAACGCGTGTTGTATTTTCTTTTTACGATGGGAAAAATAAAGAAATAACATAATCAATTTCCTGGAAAATAACACAGACGGCTTTTCCTTTCGTTTTAATTCATTACGCATACAGTGTATTATTTTACACGCACATCTTGTTTTATCTCGACGGAACTGTCAACCTTTAAGAAAAAAAACGACCCATTCGGAAATTCATCGACGACACAAACATATATAATCACTGTCGCTCTCTCTTTTCTTCGAATAAAAATGTTCTCTTCGAATTCCCATAAAAGATAAGCCACATCGTCCCTTAATTAAGTTGTTTCGTTTCTTTCTAATTTTTTCGGTCACTTTCACGCAAACTGCGTGTATACTAATTGGCCGACGACAGACACATTTGAATTTCCCGCGAGGAATCGGCTAATTGGGTATACGCGTGAAAGTTAATATCAAAAGTAGTTTTTTAGACGTGGCGAGATAATGAAGCCCTACGTAATCTCAAGTTTGAAATCTGGCCTGAACGTCTTGATTCCACACATACACACACTCATGAGTGAGTGCACATCACCTACATGACGAATGAGCTGCACGTGGCGTCTCTCGCTCGCTAACACACCTCCGCATCTACAGATATTACCTTGAGGGCACAACTTCTCTCTGTTGGAGTATAGAAAGGAGCCAACGGGATATTTCGTGTATACGTGTGTGTGTGTGGAATTCAACTTACTCATATTTTGAACGGTATGTGTCGTATAAATTGCTATTGATGAGGCTTTCATTCACCATCCAGTGTACAGGATGAGGCCACGAGATCGTACACTTTGATTCGGAAAATTGTCTAACTGTTGATCGAAAGCGACACGCACGAATAAAAACAGAATCTGTTCGAATATTTACAAATTCAAAACCACTTGATCATAAAAACACATCGATTCCCATCGAAAACCAATAATCACTTTCCCATAACCATCATCCTCGCCCCTTCGCGGACGATATAACTTTTCCGCGAAGCGATAAATAATTCATCATCATCGCATGCTACATGCAAAATCACGTAGAACGCTGCAAAAACACGCGGCTGCCACACTGAATGAAGTCATCCGCGAAAGCGCCGAGGCGTATCGTATATATACGTATATACATGCTCGACGGAAAGAAGAAAGAAAAAAAAAACGATATACGCGAGAGAGGCGGAAGAAACTCCGCAGCGATCATCGAGCCTCGAGGCACATAGTATATACAACGTATAGATTCTTCACGCATCATACGTATATACGCACGCACGTGGAAAACGAAAGTCATCTCTGTATCTCTCATCCGCACACGTGAAAAAAAAAGTCAAGCGTTCCTTCTACTTTTTTATTATTCGAACAAAAAAAAATCTCACATCTCACGCTGAATCACCGCTGCTCATTAAACGCTTACGCAACGAGCTTTCGTACCCTTCGTTACCTTGCAGTAATTACGTGGTTATTTTTTTTTCGTCAAAGGTCGCGACTTTGACGATGAACCGAGGGAATATTATCACGTTAATGATAATCGTCGAAGGGGTCTTTTTTATTAATACAAGAGGTAGTCTGATCGTTAAAGCCTGTTGGGAAGAATATCATATACATGTATATTACATCGATATCAATTTTCAATTATACATGCAGCGTTGCGATTACACATCAAACCAATTAAGAAGCGAGCGAAAAGCCACATATACATATAAAATACACATCAAACATGGAAAGCATGAAAAATCATAATAAAGAAGCACATAACGACATGCAGAAAATATTCTTCGTCGGATGGGTATAGTCGTAAATCGAAAATTAAATTTCACAATAAAACGGACAGCGTATATATGTACGAAAGACTTTTTACTATAAAAAAAAATTAGAAACGTAATTACCACGAGAAATTTCAGTCGACGGATATACCACGTCGAATTTAATGCTCATTTGAAGTAGCCTTATGCAACTCAACAATGCAATATATAACGCACGATGCTATATATTTGTTTGACGTAACGGTCAACGAAATCTAATGGCATTTTTATTCTTCGGGATTTCAATTATAAAACTCGCGTAATACTTCTTTGAGGGGGGGGGGGGGGGGGGGGGCCC
>JAWWMK010000020.1:296530-316597 GCA_035047105.1 Galeopsomyia nigrocyanea | reverse complement strand
CACTGATGGATTTACTCTCGATTGCTGCTGCCGATGCTGATCGGCTTGCGTGCGGAACGTAAGCGAAACCTTGCTGCGCCACTGATCACGAATAATTAATTGTTATGATCATTCGGTCAATTATCAAGTTTTGCGTTGCGAAAAAAAATAATGCATGTGTGTGTCGATGAGAATTACGACGCGGAATTTAATTATTCTTTTTTTTTTCTTTTTCTTATAGAGTTGGTGTGATGAACTTGCCAATTAATTAGCATGAGAATTACTCAGCGTGAACGAATGATGACGGAAAAAAATAATAATTTTTCTTTTTATTTCTGCTGCAATTTACAATCGAACGTCTTATGTATACCGTGTGATTTTGTAACAATGCGAATAAAGCAAGGTTACATCGTTAATGGAATGCACCTGTCGCTGCACGTTTTTATCAAATTCGACACAAAGCAATCGGTTTACAAAACAACGCGAACGCAAAGAAACACACAAAAAAAAAATGTATACTCACCAGCGTGCAAACAGACGAGAACGAAGAGTAGCGCATTCATGACGATCCGACTTGTGCCGCACGGAGCGTCTACTTGCGCGAAATAAGGATAACACTGTATAGCGTGTATCTTATATGCGCAACTGACAATTACGCTATTGCATGCGACGATTTTCCCGACGCGGCTTTTGTTTCCTCCGATCTCTATACTTTTCTTCGATATACTGTATACTGACTGTCTAAACAGTGAATTGAAAGATATTTTAGCTTGTATCGAGTGGGAGTGTGTCTGTTTTTCTTTTCGGACACGCGAGTGCGATAATGATTATCAGTTCGGGGAAATTGGAAAAGTTGGTACAGTAGATGCTTTCGTGGTGACTTTTATTAGATATATTTTTGAGTAGTGTTTTTCAAGTGATAAAGCTATTAAGGTCAAAGGTCACACTGATTGAACTGATTTATCTGTGCTACTAGAGTTATTTATTGAAAACCTCTGTCATTTTTCTTTTGCGATAACCAAGCTTTGAATAGAAAAAAAATACTTGTCATTCAGTGCTGAGGATGCTATAGTTTTCTCGCAAACAATTTTACGCGATTAGTTTGTAAAAGTTTAATTTTGTGCACTGGCACTGAGATTTTCAAGCAGAATACCTTTTCTATCAATTTGTGATAAATCTGTGAGATATGAAGAGAGGAAATAGAATTTTTTTTTCAGCGATAAACTAATAATATCGATATGATGTTTATGAATTTTTAAAACATTTTAATTGGGGCTTCAGGTATTAATAGACAAAGTGTCTCGATTGTAACTTTTGTATCGCAGTAAAAAAGAAGTTGATACAATGTGTTGGCGAATCTTTTGAATTTCAATAGGAATACAAGAGTACAAAGTAAAAACTTACGCGACAGCTATACAGATGTCCCAGGTGAAGAGAATAACAGAGCGGATAATGATTCGAGCTATATAATCCACTGGTTCTCGCGCTACCGAGAAGAACAAAATAAAACATTTATTACGCTTTTCCAAACTTTGCTTTAACATCGAATGCAATGTCATCCAACCGTCACCTATTCCGTTTGCCTCATTAATGACGAAATTCAAGAGGATGTGATCAAATCGAGCAAAGGGAATATTACGCGCGTTCAGTGTTCCAGTCAATGATTTACAAATAAGAATCAATGATAATTAGTTTACCCGTTTTGGATAAACAGACTGGAAATTCCTTTTGTTATAGCCAATTGCCTGTCTGCAAAAACAATTAATGACGATAATAGCGTATTCTATGCCTTTAGGAAGATAAACAATTGGTGGCAAGGCCATAGCACGCGTCATTAAGAATGAGGGTGCCCTTTTTTCTTTGCTCAGCGATGATGAAAGTGCCATCGAAAACTTCGTAAGACTTCATTGAAAAAAAAGCTGAATGATTTTAATTACGAGCTACAATATATAATGGTTGGGTTGTTGAAATGAATGGAGAAATCAATTTTGCAGAAGTAAATGTTTAATAAGATATAATAAGTGATGTTACAGTAAATATTTGATGAATCGACCGTAAGAAATTTTATTTTATTTTTTTAGGCAGTGTGTCATGTACAAATATGAAAAATTTTCGAATTAAGAAACGCATACGCAATTTATTATTATCATTAGCGCCGTCGACGACAATAGAAGGAACGTATACTTCTATGTGTGATTCGATAAAGCATTTATTTTAACAATAGTACATCTGCCAATAACTGAAAATACTAAATAATTAGTTTATCCTATAGCTCGCTACGTATGGTAATGGCAAAGTCTACAATAAACTAACTGTTTTTTTGTTTGTTAAGAAGGATGTTTTCTTTCGATGCAATCATATATAGGGTGAATGTTTCTTTTTGTAAAAATTTTTTTTATCCAACATTTACTAAATAAAACTTGAAACAATTAAAAACTATCTACAAAGGCCCCGTGTTAATTATTTGTTAAAATATTGTATATTACTTATTGATTTTTTTTAATATATATATTTTTCTTATATATTCGTTGACGCGTTGCAAGAGACACTTTTGGAAGCGAACAAAGCTACATACATGTTTTTTATTTAAATAGTTAAACACGAATTAAATACTGCTATATATAGTGATCATGAAGTAGTACCGGTGAAGTGATAATGATTGAAAGAATTTCTTTTTTTTCATAAAAAAGATTATTCGTGTAAAACTATGTTAAATCATACGTTAAATTTTTGGGAGTATCAATTCCAATATAATAAGTCTTGGAAGTGAGTCGTTCGTGCACTCTTGATCAAAGTGATCGTTGCGATTGTGAAACAGAACATTGTCACCGTTCTGAATGTTTTTTTTAACTAAGGAATGCAAAGTTGATTAAAATGATTGGCAAATATACAGTAAATCTATAAAATTGAAATTACCAAAGTGTCATAAATAAAATTATTATTAAAAACGCGCATAATAATCATCAATAATAATACTGCTGAAATATCTCAAATTGCAGTTCGAAGAAGGCAATAAATTTATAAAAATGGCCATTTTAAAATACAGAAATGGATTCAGTTTGAAAAAAGGCAGTTTTACAATAAAGAGCAATGAATAAGACAAAATCGTTTCAAATATTTTATAATCAACTTTTCCAATTCCTTGACGCGGTGTGGTGCGTAAATACATACACGTGTAATACACAAACTAGTGCATAGAGAATTAACAGAGATACGCATTCGAGTAAAATTAATACACAACAAATGGTCCTCCACCAAGATATTTAACGAATAATATTAATTAATAATATTAATAAAAGGTAATACAATCAATAATTGTCATAATATGTAATAATAAAAAACACATGAATATTACAAGCATAAAATAGACAGAGCAGCGCTTAATTTTCACATTTAAAACTGACAGGTGAGCTAATTTATTAAATGCAAAGTGCAACGCAACGAATCGGCAAAGTGCAACTTTCACGTAAAAAAAAAAGCTTTAACGACTAAGCAACATTGATAAAAATATATCTGTAACGCGTGTCTCTTTTATACGCCACAGTTTATTCAATTTTCATCTTCACTCCTCGGCTGTTGTTCGATTTTCGAAGCTTTGAAAATCACTTTTTATACGCTGTTTACACCTACTTTAGTGTTCCTCAAAGTTTCAAAATCATTTATGTGAATTTATTAAGTAACTACGTGACTTTCCAATTCCAGTGTTATATGAATGTTCAGTGATAAAATAGTCCGACAATATTTCATTTACTTCAAGCTTAAAATACTGCGGAAGGCTTTAAGTCGCTTTCGCGTAATCCATTTTTCGTCTTATTCAATTATATTCGTCTATTTCACTTTATAAAAGTTTACACAGTTTACGATATGGCTGTTGCACAACTTTCACTATCTGTGATGTATAAATCTTATATTTTGTACAGCATACATGGTATCCAAAAAAAAAGAATATTATATTTAATTGCGCATGGATTACATATCGCTGTCATGAGACGTAGGCTAGTCATCTGTATGAGTCTTACTACATCAATTGTATTCTAGTTAATTCAAAAGACCAGATTATTTACTTGCGAACGTGATGAGAATGACATATTCTAAACGAATCCACAGATAATTAAATATAATGTCTTTCATATAATGAGCAATTAAGGTAATAAAATGTACGATCCGCTTCGTATTTCAATGCGAATGAGGGCTTATAGTACCGGCCTGAACGAGAACACTTAACGATTAATTAGTTGCTTTCCTTAAAGCTAAAAGCGTCATACGTGACGGAAGCAGTGAAAATTAAACTTTCATAATAAAAAAAACTTGCCTTACAAGCCTAAAGATTTCGCAGTCGCTATTATATACCAAAAGTAACAAATTGCAATTCTTCACGACTTTGACAACCTTTTTTATCGTGATATATTTAAACGTCAATCATATAAAATATTATTTAAAATAAAAATAGATCGCTTACAGAGTTCACTATGTCTGTGTAAAATATTATAAAAACCTTTTCTTGCTAAAACCTATAGCTTTTACATTAACATTTATCATCTGTTGTCGACTAATCTAATTTAAATGCTTTTATTCTTTTACTTATGCTTTTTTTTTGCTGCAGTCTCAGTTTTCAAGTATTTTTTCAATCAAACAAAATGATTCGATAATGCAAAAACACTCAGTTGTTTTTAGTTAATTTAATAAATAAGACAAATAAATGAGTAAATAGCAATATAGTCGATAACAAATGACTTTCCACATGAGTTTAATGTACTGCTTAATCTTTATCAATAAAAGATTTAATACAAGGTATATCATTCGTAATTATACATATAAATTATGAGTACATCATGGAATAAACTCATGAAATTAAGAAAGCATACGATGCAAAAAAAATGTATCACCACATTAGTCATTAGGATAAATACAATAGCATATACCATGAATACAAATCAAGGTATTGCTTAATAATATTTTTCCATCCACTGCTTTTATCTCCTTTCCGTCTTTCCATGATATTCTTCTTTATCATACGCACTTTCGTTATTTACTCTTACAAAACTAGCGTACTTAATATTTTTGCATATAAATCTAGATTAAAAAAATCTATCTTGCGATATAATCGGTAGAGAAGCAATATCACCACGCGACAGAGACATCGTTTCTCTATGATCCGACTTCTTCTGGTCTGGCCAACGGTGCCTTGGACTTTTCAGTGGTGACCGTTGTAGTTGTCACTTCGAGGTTCGCTAAGTCAGCCGCAGTTAGCTGTAAATATAGAATTTACACTTTAATAATGTAATGCTGAAGGATATATTTTTTGAAGCAAGATGCATGAATCTTTGAATATTTACAGATGAAAACATTAGAAAATGATGTTGGAGATATTTAGATGAGAGAAAGCAATGGGGGAACAACATATGTACATCGTTCCAGGTTAGATGCAAGATGATTGTTGAGTTATGTATACAAATGCCCACAACAAGTACATGTTTCTTTTATAAAGTATGAAGCACCAAATTTTTACATACAAATTCGATCAACTTTGAAAAAAAAACAGATCAAATTATCATTATTTGAGTGCTACAAACAGTATAGATGAGCACAAACATTTTTTTTATGTTAAAGCGGAATAAGAATGAGCGCAGACAGTTTTCAAAAGCCTCCAAATAAATCATTTTTATGGGAAGAAAAACAATTTTTTTTTGCTGTTTTCATTTTTTAATTTCTGACCTCGACGCCGGGGGGTAATGTGATGGTGGCAAGTGTCGTTGTTGTTTCGGTGCCACTGGTAATATCTCTCTCTACGGTTGTGCCTATTGGTAGGGGGTGAAAAAAAAATGAAAAAACACAAAAACACAAATTACTACAATATAAAATTAAAAAAAAAACATTATTATAATTATAAACATCACAAAATTCAAAATTTTTTATCTAAGATATAACGATAATGATGTGACTAAGTGAATTTCCAGACAAGAGCTATCAGTTTTCACTAAATATAATCTATTATTTTTGAAGTTCTTCTGAAATAATTGTATATTTAAGCTTTTTTCTATCAATAAATCTATTTTAATTTTAATGGTCTATCTTCAAAGTAATTTATCAAACAAAATCTATCTATCATAATGCCCATCAAAAACTCACTGTTAACTTGCTCAGAAGCATTCTGGTTCGAGGTCTGTGTATCAACATCACCGTTGGTGGTGATTCCATTGCTCGAGGCCTGCTGCGATATGACCGTCGTCGTTTTGACCACGACTTGCTGGTTTTGCGTCGAAATTTCGGAAGTACGCGACGTTACTTCCATTTTCAGACCTGCAAGTCGATTATGAAGATCCTCGGACGAGGTGGCGTTCCTGAAAAGCGAACTGTTACTGCCAGTAACATGGCAAGTACACAAAAACAGAGCAACATAAATATAATTGACTACGATGGATGGGGCCTAGAAATATTATTAGCTTAAAATCAATTTTTAGTTGTCACGTATTTGAATAAATTAAAGTTGAGCAAAGCGTGCTAACTAAATATTGATAGACTACTATAAATTGAAATTGATATACGTAAATATATAAATTTAATTGAGCTAAATAATATTATTTTTTTTAAATGAAATAAGTAACAAACTAAGGATAAAATAAAACTTCGGTCAAATGTTCAACAAGCATGTAAACTTACAGCAAGTGATCCTTAACACTGTCAATGGTGATGTCACCAAGCGAGCTAAGATTTTGTCCATCCTCATCGCCATTGACGTCCGTCGAGCTGGCAGCAGGTTTGAGCGATGGCTCCTTAGGTGAATCTTGGCCGTTTGCTAAAAGACACGGGGTGAGCCATACGAATTTTTCATACTTTCTTTTTGCTTCTCTAATTCGCTTTGTTTGCTTTTTTAGCGCAAAATTAATGGTGCTCTTTGTCTGTAATTACTCGTCAGCGGAAAGTGTGGGCCAATAAATTATATATATGCAAAGCTTATAGATTACACATTTTGAGCAACGAATGGATTGTGTGATACATCAAGGTTATCAAGCAAAATGATGCAATTTTGTTTTAGTTACAAAGTGCGCTTAATTCACTTTTGCAACGATAAAGTGAGTCGAGCTCTCGAATAAAATGAAAAAAAAAACAAAAAACAAAAAAAAATAAAAAGAAAAATTAATTGTACAGGCACTGTTCACATGCGATATTCACGAGCACTTGTGATGATTGACAGAAACACGCAAAGCAATACTTATAAAAGATTCGAAAAAAAAACTCACTGGATCCTGAGATACCATTCTCCGTGATAACCTTTGGCACGGCAGAGGGCGGCGCTTCGCTTTCCGTTTTCTTCTCAGCTTCGACGACTTCTTCCGTAGCCTCCTTCTTTTCTTCGGATTCGATTGTCGAAGTGTCTTTCTGTTCAGGCACTGCTACCTCAGGGCTAGACCTCGCGTTTGGTGGCAGATTTAGTGCGCAATGCGCTTTCGTCACTTTCGAAGCGGACAATGAGATACGCTGCAACTCGGACGACGAATGCAGGTACAGAGCTTCTCCGGTTTTTGTGAACGTCAGCGATGATATGCCGCTAAAAATGAAATTTTTTTTGTAGGTATATGTACTGACGCAAAAAAAAAACATTCAATTCAGTGAAGAAACTTACTTGATATCTTCCCTCTTGATCGTAGCTGCGTTAAGTTGCCTCCTGAGCTCAGGAATGCCAAGAACGAGACATTCCCCGAGATTAGTCAAACACAGTAGACAAGTTTCCTCGTGAACGCCCGATGGTTCGACGGGACACCTAAACTTGGCGAAGCCAGTCTTTCTCACTCTCGAGCCTTCGTGCGCAGTAAGCTTGTACTTGCAGCAAGGTTTGAGAGACGGTAGATTGAAAATCTTGAACTGCTCTTCGCTAGCTATGACCACTCGGTGTGGCGATGCCATGTCTGGGCCTGGACAAATTCCTTTTTCCGCTTCAAAGGGTTCCGGTAGTGGTACGTTTGAGCCGTCGAGAATGGTGATCGCGATTACTGGTGCACGGTGTTTCAACTGGATCTCTTTGCCCAACGTACAACTGACATCTTCCTCGGTACGTCGAACTCCAGCTGGGATTGCTAAAGTGAACACGTAGACTGTGCCGTTGTTCGTACCCGCCCACAGGGTCGGTGTGGTATTTTGCACTGAAATATTTCATTTTTAGTACGTAATTCAGCTAATAACCAGCTGAAATGTTTACTAGAGAAAAAAAACTTACTGCTGATGATGTAACTTCTGGCAAAGTACAGACATCTAACCATTGACCCTAAGGCATCATCTACCGGCCTTGCTTCGACTTGTCTTTCGACGGGTTTCACGTCTACTGCCGGATCGGACGTTGGTGATGTGGCTGGACTTGGACTGTTTGCGTCAAACAATCGTTATCAATTGTATGCAGTTTTAAAACAATTATATTAAAGTCAACTCACCTTTCTTTCTTTTTCACATCGCCGGCAGCAGCAGAACGAGGCGGACTACCAGCCGTTGTAGCTCTGCGCTGTGATCTTCCTTTCCTCAATCGCCTAAACGATTCTCGCAGAGACTTTTTGAACGATTTCCTTCGAGAAATCGGTGTGTCTCCAGAACCAGAAAGATCTGAAAATTCCAAAATGAGTTGGAGAATCGATCAAACAACTTGCGCATAAAAATATGCGCGACAATATCCTAACGGAACCTACCGTTGGGATTGAGTGTGCATTTAACGCTGACCGACTTGATTCGAGTGTAATCGAAAACAGCCAAGCCATGAGCGGTACCAGCCGCCATCAATCCCCATTCACTGTGGACGGCAAGGGCAGTGACGGCTGCAGGTGGATAGAGTTGAAGAACGCAATGTGGCTGGAAGCCCACGGCGAAGGAGATACTGGCGATACGGGCGGGAAGGTGATCGTGACCCTTCCAAATGAAACCATCGCGATCGTTTACCACGTTCATCGTTACCGATTTCACCTCCTTGTTGGTTGCCTCACCGGATATCTTGGCTGTGATTATATGTCCGGCTGCGCCTGCTATGATAAGAGTCGCAGACATTGGGCAGAGCAGGACTTTCTTGACGGCCAGGCGTGGATCATCTGAGTAGGGGTCGAATGTACCCACCTGAGGAAAGAATCGTTGGATGAAGCTCCATTTTCAAAGAGAAATTTTGTTTTTAAAACGGCGATGAATAACAAACCTTGCGGAAAGGTGGCCAGTCGTCCTCTTGATCGTCAGGCGATTGCTCCAGCACATCGAGATGTTCTCCAGTGAACAGCACCGACGAATTATACTTGTAGAGTGGCGTGAGACAGACGTCCGAGGCGTTCCAAAAACGCACTGTACCATCCTCGTGTCCGGTAAGTAACAACTCGTGCACTTTGGGCTTATCCGGATCGGCGGGTTTGCGACAGAGCAATACACCACCGTCGATCGGCCATTCTTTATCCGAATACAGATGTTCCGTCTGAGCTTTGCCTGCTGACTCGATTGAATCCCAAAGCTCTTGCGGTACGTTCGGCACGTGTTGCGAGCAAGTCACCTGCAAACAATGAAGCGTTTCATAAGCATTCTGTTTTTAAAAACAACAAATTTGATCGATTGATGAAATATACGTACAGCACTTGCGTGAAGAGAAACGAGATAAGGCAAAGCCATCATCTTCCAGTCGGGATCGGTAAGATCGATGGCGACGAGCTCCTCCTCGGCGAGGACGACAAGCGCCTCGGGACACTCGACCACTTTGGCCTTCTCGTCTTTCTCCTCGTTCTCATCCTCGGGCTTGCTCGTCGGCAGGATGGTGAAGAAATCAATGACCTTGGACGTGAAGTCAAACACCACGTGCTTCTGACTCTTGCCCTCGCGTTTCACCGTGATTGTGTGGCGATCGCCGTGTGCTGAGCGCTGCATGCCACCAGAGAAGAGTACGAGTTCGTCGTCACTGCGACAAATTGAACGACAACAGTTTAGATCAAATATTAAAAGCTTCAATTAAAAAAGAAAAGGTATGCTAGAGTCTTACTCTTCGACGGGATGCACAACGATCTTGGTGATGGCCTTGCAGGGATACGGTCCGTAGGGCGTAGTTGGTGTTGGTGTCTCCTCATTGCCGGGGCTGGCGAAAGCATACGATCCGTCGTTGTGCGAGTAGACAAAACGCGACTCGGACACCCAGTGCAGCGACTCGATCTGCTGCGTGGAAACGAACGTCTGCGCACGCGAAAACAAACCCATCAGCTGTCAGTCGTAATGCGTAGGTGTATATTCGTTCACGAGTGGACACGACGATTTGTAGTAGTAGTAGTAGTAGTAGTAGTAGTCGCGATCGAGCGTAGTAGTAGTAGTAGTAGTAGTAGTAGGTGTTCCGCACACAGAGAGTCACAAAGATAGTCACAAAGCCCACCACGTTCACCGCAGGGACACACATACCATTCGCCAAAACCACCAAAGACACAAACAAACAAACAAACGACAGGTCAGAGATTACAATGTGGCGAGTGTTGTATGTATATGTGTGTGTGAATATGTGAGCTTTCGCTGTGTGATTGCGTGTGAATATTTAAAAAAATTTTTTTTTCTATATAATGGTGCTCTCAAAAAATGGATGCTTTGATTGTGAAATTTTAATAATTTTTATGAGATGAAGGTACACTCATTTGCAACAATTATTCTTTCAAGTACTCAACATACAAAATTTCCATTAAAACATTCAGTTTTGAGAGTCAGTACGTAATGAAATCGCTAACGGTTAAAGTGTGATTTATTAAGCTCTTTCTAATTACAATGGTGGAAAGCCTGTGATTTATGAATGCCATGTTTTATCGTCACTTGAAAATCAACTATTTTTACCGCGGAAATAATGAGAAATTTGCAATGATGTCATTCATACTCTTATCATAACAATTTATCTCGTGAACATTTATACGAGATAACATCGTCGAACGATGAACAAAAAAATAAGTCATTGTATAACAATTGTCACCACGTGAGCTATTGCGCAAAAGCGATAATAAAACACAAGAGCAACGCAGGCTTTGCATATATATGTGTATAAATGTGCAGGTGTGTGTGTCTTACAAAAGGCGTGAAAAAAGCAGCAGTAGCAGCGACACATACATATCTGCCACGTGCGCGTGAACTTTTTTTTGTGTGAGTACGTGTGTGATGAGGGGAGCGAGGATAAGAGACGTGAATAGCAAGAGGAAATAAAAAAAAATAAAGAAACGTGTCACTCGAGAGGAACAAGAGATATTCACCTGTTGAGCACCTGGAGTGGCTTTGTTCCATAAGACTATCAAGCCACGATTGTAGCCGATTAGAATATTGTCTGGGTGGCCTGGTTGCTCAGCTATGGCTTCCACTGGTCCTGGATTCACTTTGAAGTCTTTGGGGACACTGTAAAGAAAAAATTATTCCTTGTGAGTGCTAATTTTTTTCTATTTGTAAATTTCTGTCAATTTTCGATTTTCTTTCTCAATTATTTTGAGCACTTCTTTTTAAATTGAAAAAATTGAACCTCCATCAGTAATCGTTTTGAGAAACGGAAACTGGAAAATTTTGAAAAAAAAGTAACACGTTAAAAATACCCAGCACGTCAACGCAACTCAAACTCCTCTAACGCTTGCTCGACGTTATAATAACAACGTTCTAAATTTACTTTGTAAAGCAACAATGGGTGCTTATGCACACCGATGAGAAGCTTTTGAGAAAGCCGTCATTATCGCACGAGCGGATAAAATCCGCTTACATAAAAAGAATAAGAAGAAAAAAAAAATCGCCAACAAAAGTGAATCATCCACTTACTTTTGCATAACCACATCCTGATAGATGATGGTGTCGGACATGGTGAACGTCTTAAGATTCAGCAGATATATATTTCCACCCTCGGTACCGAGTAGCAAATGATCGCCATTCGACTCGAGGCACATGGCTGAAATTTTCTTCAACTTGCCTTCCAGCGACAACGATTTCGACTCGATGACCGAATTCTCATTGATCTCCCACAGATGCAACGAGTTGTCGTCGCACAGAGACACCACTCGACCCTGCAACAAATGAAAAAGAGAAGAATGTCAATGTTTGTTTTGCAGCGCCCTACAAAGTATACATAAAAAAACCGTAAATGCTATTAGTACGATCCAATTTCACTTGGTCGGGGGAGGGAAGATTGTAAGAGGGTTAGTGCGTCGAGGGATTAAAGAACGTTTGAGCTGTCAGAGGGACGACGACGTTGTCGTTGTCTCTGTGTGTCAGTGTGTAATACGTACACACACACACACATAAACGACGGGCTTGTAATTATGGGAAATTAAGTTAACACTTATCGACAACAATCAAGTCCCACGGGCGAGTAAGACAGACTTTTGCTATTTTTCCATGACGTTTGTTTGAATAATTGCCGCGCACGAGCGGGTAATTGATCCGAATAGCTCGGATGGTTTGTTCTCGTTAATTAGGAGGGATTGCTGATTTTTATCGGGGAAGGAAATTCTTGCAAATTGGATGACGAATGATCAATCACGTTTTTTTTTGTCGACTCGATTTTCACGACTGCCGTTGTAGATTTTCCATGCTTGTAAACACCTTGTTAACAATGACATCATAGCGCGAGTAAGTTGATAAAATACCATTCGGGTTAGGTCTCGATTTCGCAATGAAAGTGTTGGAAAATGTATTAATTATGATTATCGCTACTAGTTGTCGTCAACTAAATTAAGTAAATAGCATGCCAATCGAACGAAGTAAGTTGTACAAGTAATTGTGTCATTTGCAATAATCGCATCGAGTAAGTTCAACACTCGTTGCATCAGCAATATATTTTGCAGCCGATAAAGAAAAAAAAAACTATTAGACGATAACGTCACAATTCATTAACGATATTCGCGAACGCGTAAAAAGCTCGAAAGTTAAACGTCACAAGGAGAAAAAAAAATATTCGGAGGTAAGCGTTTCCGATCTGATATAGTTTCCGTATGAATCATATCGAAGGCATTTTCCAGCCAACGCGCAGGTAATAAAAATTACCTAAGGCAGCCCCAGCAAGAACTTGTATTATACGTGTGTGAAGTTGTGTACATATGATACTGTGAACTTGTGTGAGTGTGCGCGCGCAAGGTTGCACTAATTGCGCCGATAAGATAAGAGACATTCTGTCCTCTTTTCGAGTTTTCGGTGTATGAGATTTTATCGTGCGTGACTTTGTTTGAAAATTCTGTATTTTCTTGCTTTTCCGGTTGATGTACAAATATATACTCGTCGGGGCAAAAAAAAAAATAAATAAAACACGACGATGGCACGCGTGGAGGAGGAGCCCGTGAAACGTTGACTCTCTCGTTAGTGCACGCGCGTGTTTGCGTTTTGTCCCGCGCCAAATTACACCTTTAATACACACACGAGCTGCGATTATGCAATCGCGCACGTAAATGGATTTTGTTGTGAATTGCGCGCGAGATCGTGCTTTTTTTTTGAGGATGTTGGATTTTTTGAGGAATTTGAAAGTGAAACGAGAATACTGATATTTTAATTGAATGCTTGGGTAACTGTGTAATTACTATGGAGAATTTATGATACTTTGCGTGAGTTTCATTATAAACTTAATTCTTTGCTTGGCAGCTGTTAACTTTGATGAAATTGGTAATCATTTTATGATAGATTCCGTTAGAATTTTGTGACAAGTGTAATTACGTCAATTTTGATTAACTGAAAGTCAATGCTTAAAATGCTTATGAGGATTGTAAACCTCTCATCCAAGCTTTGACACTCTGCTCAGTAAAATAACATCAAAGTATACATGATTTTGTAACAGGTAAGTTAAATTTTCCCAATTGGCAGAAATTACGTTTCAGATAGTATTCATTAAAACTGGCGATTCAATTATGTCACCGCGATTTACAATAATTGTCCAAAAACATTGAAACCCAATTTAAATAACTGAGCAAAATAAATACTCGGTAAAGGCTGTTCAAATTACATCCCGTATTTCAGGTCAAATTATTAACAAACACAAAAAAGGTAATAGCACCGTTGAAAAACCTGAAAAACCGACCTGAAAACCACTCGTACTCGTAAATAATCTTTTCATCAAGGCAAACCAATTAAAATACCAGTATCTCTCTCGCTCTTGAAAAATAATAATAATAATAATAATAATAATAAAGTAAGGAAGGATAAAATTCACCTCATTGGGTAGAGCGATGATCTTGGTGACGGCAATCTCGCCGCTTTCGCTGGCATGCTGACCGTAGAACTCCACTCCTGGCCTTCCAAATCTGTCGTCGGCAAAGTATCATGGTCAAGGATAAATATATATATCGAGCAACCTAAATTTCGTCAAATATGATGAGGTAATCGCACTTTTATATTTTTCGTCGTCGCGAAAAATTAAAAAAAGAAGTTTTTTTTTTCGCTGAGTACGCAGCGGCTGATTCGTGTGTGTAATGCGAGCGTGAAACGATTGAGCGCTTTGATAAAACCGAACAAGAGGTGCTTTTCTTTCTTTTTTTTTCGGAACTTAATGCGCACTGATTGTTTCTAACAGTTTTTTCCGGGTTATTATAATGCACTAACTGTTAATGACGCTCCTGCTACGATTTTGCTCTTTATGTTTCCGAGGAAAGTAACTTTCTCTATTTTTTTTCCAGACGTATTATTCGGATAACAGAGACTATAAAAATAATATTTCCCAAATTGATTCTCGATATTTCACAGTTGACGCGTATTCAAATGCACACGAGCGAGGTTTTAATTTTAGAACGTGAAACTCAAAATCGGTTATAGTGGGAGTCGATCGACTCATTGCTCCTTTCGCCGAACACTCCCATTATCGAGTCGTGAGCCAGCGCACATATATATTAAGAACTCATATACACACTTCGACTTGTAACAAAAATAAAGCAGAAACAAAGTTGCTAGCACTAATTAATCCCGGAATTTTAACAACCGAAAGCATCATACATTACAAGAAAAACTCGTAAACTGCAGTTTACAGTCGCTCGAAAGAAGAAAAAAAGAGCCGAGCAAAAATAAAATAACCATTAAAATACCAGCGAGAAAAAGTGTGCAAAAAACACGATCGCTAACAGTACACATATACACGTATACGCTCATCTCCATAAGCGGCTCGATAATAAGCAACCAACAAATTAAAGAATCATAGCGCCGTAAGATCTCTCTCCTCTCTCCGACTGGTATATAGTCAGCGAGGGGGAAATACAGTTAAGTCGTATCTCGCCGAGCGAGGAAAAGAGGCTCTCGCGAAAGGCAAAAAGGGGAAAAGGAAAAAAAATATATCATAAAGAAAAGGATACACTTTGATGGCTCCGGATGCCGTGCCGATGATCATCAACCGGAGGCTCGGGTCCCAAGCTATTGCCGTCGGTTTGTTTGGGAAGCCATGCTGAACCGTCTGCAACAATAAAAACACAAATATAAATGTCTTTTCTTTTCAAGATGTGTGTGTGTGCGCGTGTGCGTGGATGGGGAGTCAAGGAGGAGGAAATGGTATATCTTTATTATCTGTAACGCTCGAGTTTTTTTTTAATGCGAGGATTTGTAATGCTTGCAAGTGAAGACACATTGTTGTGTTGAATGGTGTGAACGAGTGACCTTTTTTTTTTCATTTCGTTGTGCAGGCGAATGCTTTGTAATAGGAGGATAAAAAAAAGGCCTCTTGTGAGGTAAAATCTTGATAATTTAATTAATTTCATTAAACAGAGGTTAATCAATTTTTTTCCTTTGAATTTGCATTCCTCAAAATCTTAATCATTAGATGCAATAAAAAAAAATTTTTTAATTAAAAAACGTGCATAAGGTCGTAATCGCCATTGCAAGTTTAAATTTCTCGGAAAGCTCATAATCGCGTAAATTAATCTGAAGGTTTTCTGAAACACGATCTCATTTTTCGCTCGTGAAATTCTGCCATTGCAGCAATGTAACATTCGCAAAAAAAAAATTTCCTACTCGAGCAATCGTACATCGCTGTTGAACGCTCCTAAAACGATTTCAACTTCAAATCACGATCGAAACCTTTTTCTGTCTCCACCCGAAAAAAAAACTCTGACTCACAACCGTAACCAAAAGAAGAAAAAAAAAAGTAATCGACGCATCGATGAGCTTTTCATTTCAAATCACGCTTCGCGCGTCAGACAACCTAAAAAAAAGGAGAAGAAGAAGAAGAAGAACGAATTCATCTATCATATACGACAGTCAATAATCCATCGTTAGGACACTTAAATTAATTTATCCGGATGAAACTGGATCTTTCATGTATATTCATACACGCGAAAATATAGCAAGCAAGTTTAAATAGAAGCGACGTATCTCGTCGTATATAAGTACGGCCGATGTACCGTTAACTTTCCTGTCTATCCTCACTCCAAAGGCTTTCCTTTCGATTGTCCGTCGCGCTCTACGTGCCCGCCACCATCACCACCACCACCACCACCACCGACGCTATTACATGACTCACCGCCGCCGAAGACGCGAACACGCGGAGAAGTGGGAGAGAGACTCGCTTTTTTTTTTTCGTTTGTTTCAAACGCGGCGCACGAGGAGAGAAGTTTCTGTGGTGATTCTCCAAGCAGCCGCAAACCTACACGGTTTCGATTTTTATCCTCTATCTCTCGGCGGGATTAGGCGCGAGATATTGGCTTTTCGACCGTATGGCTTTTTTTTGTGGTTGTGCCTTTTAATTTCTATTTTTTTTCTTCTTCTATCAATGAAAACTAGGTTTCGAACGTTATCTAGAATTCAATAAAAAAAAATAACACGAATCGCAGAGGACAAAAAAGTCACTCGATTATCATTTCAATCAGAGAAAAATCGATTAAACTCAATTGTCAAATCAAGTTTTCTCGCGATTTTCAATAAATAAAAAAAAAAAAGAAAATGACTCGACTGCAAGTTCCCCCATTTTGTAATTCGAGAAACGTGAGTTGGCGAAAAATAAGGCCGTAAATTTTTAGGGAAAGCGCGTCTCGCGAAAGAAAGGCAAAGGAGACAAAGGAAGAAGTTCTCGCGAAAACGAGGAGGAGAAGCGCATAGTAAAGGGCCAAGGGCATCTCTCTTTCTGCGCGGCGCACAGTTTGAAACCCGAGTGCCTCGAGGCAGGTATAAAGAGAGAAAAGAGACACGCCAAGGAGAGAGGAAAGATCAGGTGCTCTTGACCGCCGCTCGCGAGGAGCCGACAGGAGTGCATCCTGCGCCAACATCAGACTTTTGCTTTCTTCAATACTTTTTTTTTCTCTTTTCAACGACACAAGATAAGTTTTCTAGTTATTAGTTTGTAATTAGTCGATTTCAACACGCTGTCAAAACGTCAAAAATTTTCTAAATTTTCTACAAGAAAGCTTCGAAACAATCATTCACATTCCAATGTACCAACAAACTTGACGAAAAACGCTCTCTCTCTCTCTCCCCTTATCATCACATACAAAATCGACGAAAACTTATCGAGAGCACGCGTTCATATACACGTACACACGAGAGTTGTAACATCTTATAAATAGACATCGACATTGTATATATAAAAGTAACTCGAGAAGAATTCCTGGCGTTCAGCGAGTCGCGGCGCAGCTGATGTCACTGACACTAATATACCACAGCGAGGCAGATAAACTCGTTTTTTTTTTACAATCTGATTGCCGATGAAAAAAAAAAGAGAAGAGAACTATCGATTATGCAACGTCCATGTAAAATATACATACACACGGCATGATCCTCGTTGGAATTTCCTGCTCGGCGGAAGTGCATCATAGAACTTTCTCCTATATATCTACGTGTATATATGACAATGCAGGGGGGGGGGGACTTTCGGTCTTTTGTGTCTCTACCCAGGTGCGGAAACTCGCTGTAGGGTTTATCGTTGCATTACGATCGAATATTGTTTTGACGTGTTGAGGGGGAAATTAGTTTTTTTTTCGTGTGTGTGTGTGTGCATGTAAGGTGAGTCATTTGTGAATCAGAACGATTTGGCTTTGAAAGAAATGGGAAATTTCACTTGTCTTGTTGGTAGACTCACAGGTATCTCTTGAATAATACATACACACACACACACACACACACACACACACACACGTATAAGTTGGCGAGATCGATAAATTTGCGTGTGTTGTGGCCGCGATGTGTAAAAATAGTACTTTTGCGCGAATAGTTTGAGAAACGTTTTTTTTTTAATAACATGCCTTCGTTGATGGTATATAAAGCAAGGAACTAGGATTAATTACATGTGTGTGTGACGATGCAAGAAGCAAGTGATGAGTTATCGATATTCTATTATTATCGCGATTTTCGTTGCAGATAAAAAAAAAACGTTTTTCAGATTATCTTTGTTTATATAAAAGAAAAGATAGCCGTATTGAGTGAATGAAAAAAAAAAACAAGAAAAAAAGTTTAAAAGCGATATAGGCGGGGATTACAATGCCGCCGAGTAAAGACAATTAGCCTCTGTGCAAACAACGACGGACGGCAGACACGAAATATCAACAGGTCAAGATCCGCGAATGGAAATGGCGAACGGTTCGATATGTATATATAACATATATACAGAGCGGAGGTTACGCCTATGTCCCACATATATACGACGACGGAGGAGAAGAGAAACCTTATTACGACAAACGACGACGAGAACACTAACCCTTTTGTTGCTTATGAGCGTATGATTTTTAATCACCAACGAGATTAACTTTTTTTTTTATAAATTCCAACAGGTTTTTAGTCAACTGGTTTCTCAAACTGGATAAAGTGATTGCGCTTTAGAAATTTTTTTTTTTTAACACGCAATGTACATGCTGTTCTTTTTTTTTTATTTCACACTATAGTGACGTTTTATAAAGCCTATCGAGTTCGCTTTAATCAATGAAATGAACTCGGCGATATTCGCGTCGTGTATTCGATTTAAACTACTGCGCACGTTATACACTGTGTGACGAGGAAAAATTGAACGAGAATTTTTTTTGCAATAAATAGATAATTGATTGGAAATACGATTTATAAAATAAAAAGAATGATTTGTATCTAAAGTACACTTTGGCGAAAAAAAAGGAGAGACGCGGTTGGTTGGCAGGCGAGACAGAGAGAGAGAGAGAGAGAGAGATTTGAATTTATTTATTATACCAAGCACGAAGCCTCGACGACACTAACTTCCGCGCGAGCACGAGAAGGATGATAACATCTTTTTGCGGCTCTGCTAGAGCTGCTCACCTTTTAAGAGAGAGAAAAAAAAGGTGTACGGTCACGCGAGAGACCGGCCGATGTCCGAGCTTTATACACCGAGGGGTTTGTATACTGTTTTTTTTCACTTCAAATACGAGTGAATTTTTGATTATTTGCAAAAGATTGAGAATAAAACGGTTGACTTGTGCGGAGATTTCTCGGTAAGGATAAGTTTTATGTAGATTTCGAGTGGCTTTGTTTTGAATTTATTTTAATATAATGAATGTTTTATTTATTCTCTCGCGAACGGTGTGTGTGTGCGTGTGCTAATTGTAATAAACATCACGCTTGGAAAACTTTCGCGGAATCGATTATATATACCGATGAAAAAAAAGTGATTTTTCCGAGATTTAAAAATAGAGCAACGATGGAAAATCGAGAGGAAAAAAAGTATCCGCGTTGGTTTTGGGAAAAAGAACAACAAAGCAAAACGACGCGCGCGTGGCGGACGGCGGGTTTACGGTAATTTCCCGGTCGTGAGAGGCACTGGACGAAAACGAGGTGTCGAGGGGCTTATATACACCGCAGCAGCAGTGGCGCGAGTGTTTTTGTTCCGGTCGTCGGCGCCATCGCATCACGAAGACAATTTTTCATTGCCCGAGGCGAAAGCTTCAGATAAAAATAAAAGAACCGAAATTTTTTTTTCTTTTTCGGATGAAAAGTCCGTTAGGAGGATGTGGTTTCGTGATCGATTTTTTTTGGTGTTTGTTTTGGGTGACACCGGTTTTATCGCAATGATAAATGGCAATGAAACGGTAAGCTTTGAATTTATTGGGTCGTCTCCGTTTTTTTAAGATCGTAATGCAATGAATTAAATTTTTATTCTTCATACTGTGGGACTGAGCGTGTCGGTATGTGTGTGTGAGTGCGAATGAGAGAGACACTATATAGTCTTGTGCGAATGAGTGA
>JAWWMK010000020.1:200850-290050 GCA_035047105.1 Galeopsomyia nigrocyanea | reverse complement strand
CGCGGTGCGTTAGTTCTCACTCACTCGCACTCTCTCGTACGCTCTCGCTCGAGAAGGCTTACTGAATCCGGCCCCTGCCTCGCGACTACTGCCAAAGCCGCTACGAAACACGACATTCAGACAGAGAGAAAGGACTGTGTGCCGCTCTCTTTCTCTGTCTCTCTCGCTCGCGCACAGGCTTCGGTCTGGGGTTCTTTTAGTGCGGCTAGCACTGCGGCGTGCCTCTCTCTCTACCTCTGTCCTTATTTCTCTTGCGAGAATTTACTCTGGAGTTGGCTTTTTTACGGATTTTATTATGATTGTAGGCTCTCTTTGATGTTTTTCAGTGGATTGATGATGGATTTATGATGGGGAAGGTGAGAAAGAGCGAGCAGCAGGGTGAAATTCGTGGCATTTTTTTCAGGTGACTAATGTTTTGAAATATGCTAATGCCACGCGAAACAGGTATTAGGAAATCTGGTGACTTTCACCGATACCAACTCACGCTGCCAACTTTGATGAGCCGCGAGTTTTTGAAGGTTGGTAGCATTGAAAGAAACTAGAGTTAGAGTGCGGAAATTTTTAATTTTGAATATTTTTTTCACTAAAAGTGAGACATTTTGTTGTTTGTTCTATACATAGATATTTATGATAATTTTAATAATAATGCTTGTTAGAATTTTTCTACAATAATTATTTCAAGTATGACATTCAGTGTCTCTATTCTTTGATAGACTGTAGTAATTAGTTTGATTGAAATAATGACCACAACAGTGGACTAAAACAACTTGTGATGGACAGACGTCACTGCCTGGCAGGAAAAATAGATAGAACTACGTAACTATACCTGTAGGTATATTTTTAATTCTTTGCAGGTGGGAGCGGCAAAAGAACAATGACCTCGATTCATTGTTACCAACACCTTTACGACACGGCAATGATTTTATTGTCCCTTGATTTTTTTTCCAATCATCTAAATCATTTTGACCTTTCCTGCTCGCTACGTTTTTCCATTATTCAATCTTCATTCAACTGTCTATTTCAGCATTGTATATCTCGATAGTTTTAAAAGAAAATTACATGTTCAATGTTTGTTAGGAATAATGTATTTGAGTTCTATTTACAAAATATGCAACGGATATGTACACAAAACAATCTGCAAAGTTATGCACGAATTTCAGAACTTGTTAAGGAAGCTAATGTAATCTTGCAGGGGAATTGCACTCATGCAGCGTAAAAAGACGAGATCACGGATACGTCATACGCAATGATAACAAAATAGTTGTCACAAACCTCTATAAAACTGTAAATGCAATATACAACAATTTAATAGTCTTCTCATGTTATAAATAGCACGATTTCTCAATTAATTGACATCGAAACAATCCCATCCTTGGCAATGTACAAAAAAAAGTATTTAGCTTCTAATATCGAACACGCATCACAATTCCGACGGTTCCCTTGATTGCACATCTTCTTCTTCACTGCAGATAGTGAACAAATATTGGCTGTATTTATTTAACTGACTTTTTGTTTTTCTTTTCTAAATTAATTTTCTCAATAAAATATTACTACAATGTTCTTATGCTTTTAAAAGTTGCCAATGCTTTGATAAATATATAAACTTACACTTTCATGTTCAAGTAAGAAGCAACAAATACTCTTAGAATTTTGTTTATGTTTTCTATTGTCGACATGCTTATATTCTTTCTATTATCTCCAGCTTTGTGCCAAAAATCTGGGAAAGGATACGGTATCATGTGCAAAATCTTGACATCTGTAACAAAAATAGATCTTCATAGTTTCGTAAAAATGTAAAAGTTTTAATAAGGACGAAAAATTATTCCTACTTTTGCGCAAAAATGGTATATGATCGTCTTCAATGCCAGCAGTTATTGCTACATCTTGGAAGTATTTTCGATTACGATTTCCATATGGATAATTTTCAAATTTTCTCATACTGGCTAATGTATTTTCTGCTTGAGATAAGAGAGAATACCACTTTGAACTATCATTAAAATAATTGTAAAATGTTGGATTGGGTGCTCCAATCAGATCCAGCAAGATAAACAGATCCTGAAATTCAAAAGTAACTTTTGCAAAAGGACTTTGGACAAAAATTTGTAGAGACGATTTCAACATCATTTACTTACAATTCTATCCAAATCTGATAAATCACTTTCAGTTCCATACTTGTATTGTTTATTGTGCCACTTGGCAGCTAAATGTCTGGCTCCATAAATAGAATCTTTTGGACCCCATCTTTTGAATGCTTCTTCACCATCTAAGAATAGCAACATTAAAGTAACATCATTCTGGAAATGAAAACTGTGTTATTATAACATTATCTAAATAATAAATGAATTTGCATAGCAGTAATGTTACTTGTAAATAAAGTCAATAAAGCCTAAGCACACTGTCAATCAATATTGTTTTGAACAATAATACTTTAAACTTTGATAGGCATTAAAAAAGTACTTACATTTTTTACTGATTCCAGTTGCTTTTGCATGACCTTAGCTAGATTAATAAGTTGCATGCAAGGTACTGCACTGTCAGTTGCTCCTTCGAATTCATAATCCTTCTCATACTTGGAATCAAAATGACAAGCTAATGTTAAGTATCTATGTGCGTTAGGATTCAATCTTGCAATGATATTTTCAAATTTGAGATTCCCAAACACAGGTGTGTGGTCTTCAAATATATCAGTCTCAATGTCCCAACCCAGATTTCTCATGGTAGATTTAATGTACTGAAATGATCAATTAATTGTCATTTATAAATATTGTACAATTTAATCAAATGACATTATGATATTTATTTCTGTACCTTTTTTACTTTTTCATGATTAGGTGTTCCAACTACACGTGGTATGCAAATATTGTCCAATATTTCATTCATATTTCTCTTATCAGTCAGACTAGCCAAGGTTTCTATCTGTGGTAAACTTAAACTTTGGGCTTCATGGTAGAGCTGAAAATTAAAAAAAATAGTTTAATGGTTTTATTTTATAAAGTAATATTGGAAGAGTTATGAAAACTCTAAAGGCATCCATCACATAATAATCAATTTTTGTTTTAAGACTCTTCATGTAACATAATAAAAGAATAAAAATTAAATGTAAAACATTCAAGAAATTAATGCGTATAATCAGCTGCAGCAGCTGTTTACATATTGCATAATCGACATAATCGAGCAATAGCGTGAAAAATATTCAAATTAATTTTCCACTCTTCAACAAACAAAATTATTTAATTAATAAAGAAAAATAGTTATGAATTTGAAATAGCACTCGTTGATTAATTTTGCAAAAAAAATTCAAACAGCGCGTCAACTATTTCGCAAATTGGTAAACAATAGAAAAAAATAAACACTGCTCCAAAACACTACCATCTGTCACATCCAGTCATAACCTCACTCCAAAACAACGTACACAGAAAAAAAAATTAAAACAACCACAAATTTCAAAAAAAATTCAACTCACCTTAATTTGTCTGAAGGGAATTCTCCCTTGCTGCTGATAAGACTGACAACAAGCCGCGAAAATCGGCAGGAACAGAACAAAAGTACTCCTCCTCATGTTCAACAAGAGCATATTTTTCTTCGTCGTCCTTTACGCGCTGGCAGTTGTCGCGCGAATGCCTGGCTTATCGTTCCACCAGCGTTCTTCCTCCTCCTTCTTCGTTAGCGAAGTCTGCTGCTTTTCCCATTATTCCTCCCGTGGAGAGAACACGGAGAAAAGTCTTTTATTAGTTTATCCCCTGACAAATGGGATAAGAAGATCCGACTTGACTGGCATGCTCGATTAGTTGTGATGCCTCTACTTATCCTTGTATACACGCGTGTGGGTGGTGCGGATGTGTCAGCTGATCCGCAAGGGGAGTGGAGCGCCAATTCGAATTGACGCAAATACGCGGAGCGCTGCTGATAAATAGATAGAGCACGGCTTTCGCTTGAATTTCTTATGCATAAGTAATTATCTTTGCTACACGAGCTTCCGATGATTTATTTTTCATTTGCTCTGGGGAATTACTGGATTTTAATCAATATTTCTTTTTTTTTTTGTTATTTCAGCTTTATTATCAATTTCTAAATAATTACTTGAAATTTATTTCTTTAAGTAATTTTTCTTGAAAAACGATCGATTGAATTATGGGCTTTTCTCAAAGTGACTTATCGATGTTTACTACTTTTCGGAGTCTATGAAACTTTGTAAAATTTCTTTATCTCGGGGAAACTTACTTTGAGTTTATAATCCCTATAATTACGGGATTTGCGTAAGAACTCGTTACTTTTAAAACTGGTTATGTATGCTCGCCGATCATTTTTCTAAAAGACTCTATATAATTTTAATTTCTCCTTGTCGCATAATGCCCCTGAATTTATAGAGTCGTATAATCGTAATTAATTTTTTTTCTCTTTCTGCGCGCATTCACTCTCGAGTTTAGAAAGTGATGGATAGGAAAAGGGTAGAGAAG
Source organism: Galeopsomyia nigrocyanea (assembly GCA_035047105.1). Taxonomy (NCBI): domain Eukaryota; kingdom Metazoa; phylum Arthropoda; class Insecta; order Hymenoptera; family Eulophidae; genus Galeopsomyia; species Galeopsomyia nigrocyanea. The sequence goes on along the minus strand of JAWWMK010000020.1, from coordinate 285,593 downwards.
GAGGTGCAACGAACTCGTAAATATATCGTATATATAAGTATATATATTTATTTAAAAAAAAAATTTTTTTTCTTCAAATTTCTATATACGGACAAATTATTGAGATGACATGTGTGAACTGTGACGCAGTGTTTACATATTACGACGAAAGAAACGAACGAAACATTTTTGTTTTTTTTTTTTTTTTTGCAAAACAACGAATTGTGGAGTAACAATCTTTTCGCTGTTTTAGCGAAACGCTAATTCCATGTCCTTTTATTCGTTTCTTACACTTCTAAGATTTCACGAAAAATCGTAAACTGGCGATATATGGAAGATGCATCGCGTCGGCGACTTATCTCTCTTACACAATTAAATTCTGTTTTTTTTTTCATCTAATTTCTTACGTGGTACAAACATAGATGACAGGACTAAGTACAGAACAAACAAAAAAGAAAAAGGACTTTGTTTTCGTCAATCTCACTATCTATGAGTGATAACGACGTAGAATTTTGTCATTCCTATTGTATTATTAACACGATTACATAAATCTCCTATCATAACTTGTTATTTGTAATATTTTAATATAAATTATTACTTAAAGAGCACATTTTTATGTTTTTTCACTGTTCTTCACCTTTACAAACCTTATGAAGGAAGACGCTTACAACGTCAGTCCAACATCTTTAACATCATCAGAGGTATAAAAAAGCAGATCTCATTCCTTGTATAATATTTAGTTTTTTTTTAATCAGACTAAGAAAACCGTCGCGTTTGAGATACGCGAAAAGCATATAGTAAATCTAACACTCTAATTGTCGCAAATCTCAAACGCATTCATCTTACAATCGTCATTATACTCTTTACAATGTCTATATTATATATACGTGTTTGCAATGCGAACGAGTTTTTTTCTTCCAATTTTATTGCACACTACATATATATACTATATATATACGCAACGTATTGGGTCTGTCTACACATTAAGTACACAAAAAAATTTCTTTTCATCTTTCAACACTAGCACATTTGATTTTACAAAGTCCTAACTCACTCGTATCGTCACTATATTATAATAAATTTTCTCGTCGTATCAAAAAGAAAGAAGAAAAGCAACGCACTCTTTACAATTGTTACATCGAATTGAACCGACAAACAAACAAATATTAAAAAAGCCATTGAATCTGTCGATTAAACTCGATGCTACACTTTTTTTTTGCTCGCCGGATGTTTGTGACGAAAAAAAAAGAACCGGCGAGACGAGTTGTTTACGAGACGACAATGTCGTTGCGTTGCTCTCAGTAGTTGTATGGTCCGTAACCCTGCGAACCATGGTAGTAAGGACCTGGATAGGCAGCTGGTGCCGGGTATCCGGCGTAAGCGTATTGCTGCTTCTGCGGGTAAACTGTGAAGAGGTAGAATTTTTCCAGATTAGTTTTTGACATTGATTCGAAGTACTTTTGAAATATGTTTGATTGCGTAACAACATAATTATTTCAGGGAAATGAAAAAACAACTCGTAACTGTTTAAACTTTCCAAAATAATTATGCTGTCAACTTGGAAAGTGTCGTAGTAGTAAAATGGTTTTTGAAAAGTATGCGATATCAATCAAAGTGAAATTTGTGTTTATTTGTGAAAAAAGTGAAATGTAAATGTATGGCTATTTGAAAAAAATATGCTAAGTGAAACTCTAATATATGTAATTGCGTGTATATCTTTCAGGTTCGTGATGTACTACGTGTCGTGTAAAAAAAAAAACAAGTGTATCAACCTCCAACGATGATAATAATAATCGTGTCAAAAGATTATTATTCTTTCAAACAAACCTTTGATTATCATACGTGATTCATCAAAAAAATACGTTAAAATAATGAATGGTCATTAATGAATTATATAAACAATGCTCGTTAAAGAAAAAAATGAATGATTATACAAATGTTAGTCTAAAAAAACTCTCATTTCAAACGTTTTATGTACAAATCTCTCTCTCCCTCTCTTAAAAAAAAAAAAAAAAGACACTTTGGAAAGCAAATCGTATAGTCGGTGAAAACGCAGCATCCGCGCGAAAACTTCAAGCGGTAAGATAATGACTCAGACGCTCGTATACAAAAAAAAATATATCGCACTTTCGCCCTGCACAATATGTAATTCACCGCGAGCGCGCGGAGAGAAATTTAATGATATATATCCGATATTCCATTATTATAATTTTTTGTTTTCGTACTTTCATTGTTTAATGCGTATCGTAAAGGACGAAAAATTGAGTAATAAGCTCCGTGGAATAAATCAACTGCATAACGCGCATGAAATTTAGGGAAGTGTGTCGTTGTGACTTTCCAAGGCGCATCGTCGCGTCGTTGTATGAATATAAGAGCGAGATATTCGAAACCTCGTTACAATCGTTGCAGTGACAGTGGCACGTGCATATGCATGCGTTCGACAATATGCAATGGCTTTCGCGACGATAATTGCGGTGTGTTTTGCATTTTCTTTGAGGAATTCTCGTAATTATTCAAACGCGTTGTTTGAAAAAAAAATTTATTCTTCGAAATGAATATTCCTATTATCTTGTCTAAAAATAAAAATAAAAAATCGCAATATCAATAATAATATATCCAAAAAAATTGAATACACAAAGGCACTGGTTTGTACTTCAATCTCGAAATCGACAATAACCACATCAATAATACAACTTTCTTGCATCTCTCGAAGCACACGGTCAATTCTCGATTGTCTTGAGCAACTTTGATCGATCGATGAAAGAGAGCGCACATCAATAATAATTTTGGCGTGGGCATCGAGTGCAATCAGGGACAAACGATACGCGTGATTTATAGAAAGTTATAATCCCATCATCATCATCACCACGAGCTGGAGCATGACAGCTATAGCGTCTGGTGATTTTTCCGACAAACAGAGCGTGGCGCTCGCCTTGTAATAAGACAAGTAAAAGTTGTAATATCTCTTGCGAATATCAACAATCATCCAGGCTTTGTGTCTTTGTTTATTTTTTTTTACGAGTTCGAGTGAGAGAGAATCGTTAGAATGTTAAGTTTTCTTCTTTTTTTTATATTATAGACGAGCATTCGTGTAATGAAAACTGGGTTATTTCTTTGTACAATCTTAATTTTAGGGATTAATATTTGAAGAAAAAAAAACACTCGAATGTTTAACAATTCTAATCGTCGTGAAAGGATTCAAGAATATTTATATCGGTGAAAGCTTCGCCAGTAAAAAAATTAACGAGTGATTGTTAAAAACAAACGATTTTGAAAAAAATGGACTTTTGATGCAACAGATATTATAATGTAATAATGATATGCAAAGTAAAATGAAAATTCATAGAGGATTACTGGCTCGCGAGTGAGTGAATGGAAAGCTGTGATTTACATAAATATATATATATGTAAGTTATGCACTCAAGAAAGTTTCGTAGCAGCAGCTGCGCGACGAGATTTTTTTTTCCTTCTTCGTAATAAATATATACGATCGATGTATGACGCTGTTAACCTCGAAGGTATGTGTACACTTGTTCATTAAACAGCTGTAAAACTACTACGCGCGCTACCTTATTTAGCTGTTGTTAAATCATTGAATCCTTTCAAGAGTTAGGCAAAAAAAAATGGGCGAGTTAAATTTCTTTTTAAAAAATCCGTATAAAAACGAGATCGAGGAGGTCTATCTGTTAGTAGAAGCTATAGGCGTTTTTTTTGTGTGTTTTGATGATGATGATTTTGTTTTTACCAATAAGGAATTATATGATTTGATATATAGCAGAAATGAATGGATAACAATTACTTATCGGTAAAGTCAGTCAGTGTAAAGTCGATGATGTTTGTATGAGATGTTTTTAATGATGAATGAATAAAAAAAGATATAAGAGTCTGAATGGTTAAAGAGGATAGAGATTCGAAAGAAGAAGAAGAAGTCTGTCGGGCATATATACCAGGCATGAGGTACTGCATGTTCATGGCCTCCTCGCGCATTCTCTCGCCCCTCAAGCAAATCGCGGCCGCGCTAAATAGTATGGCGCTGACCAGCGACCAACCGACGCCGACCCAAGCCACCACGTACGACCAGTCGTACGAGATTACTGAGTTGTCTTTCAACACCTTTTTTTTGTTTTTGCGCGCGTGCATTTTGTCAAACAAGCCAACCAACCAAAAAAAAAACAAGAAAAATTTTTTTTTTATTAAAGACCTGGCATGATGTACTGGACGTTTTGGGTATGCTCGCGCGTACGCTCCTTGCGCAGACAACTGGCTGCTATGAGGAACAGGGTCATCGCGGCCAAACACGTAGCCACACCCAGCCATGCAAGATAGAACGACCAGTCGTACCATTGCACAGAGTTCTCTCGTAGGACCTGATAGTTTTATGCGCATATTGGGGATTGAAATAAAGATTTTGAAGATTGGATAAATTCCGAGATTCTGAAGAAATTATCTAAAAATATTCATTTCGATATTATTCGATATATTGAGTAAAAACCCAATGATTCACCTAGCTCAGACGAATTTCGTTGATCATCAGAATTTCGGAAATCATCATTTCGAAAGAGAAAGAAACAAAATTGGGTTAGTCGTATCAGCATCATCCAGCAGTTTCTCCTTCCAAGGTACAGTAGACTCATCATTCAGCATCCCGTTGAATCCTACTTTAATCAAGAACGCATCGGAAAAGGCCGTCGATCATAGCGTTGGCATTGTTACGTTACGAAACGAGAAAAAAAAAGCATTTGGTTGCAAAAGCTGTCGTCGGCGTTTTCTGGTGCGTCACCCATACTGGAGAAAACGATGTATTCTTTTCTTTTGAAAAAAAAGCCCACGCGCTTTTCCATTCAAACGATAACTCACATTGCTCCACTGCTGGTAGTATTCCTCGCCGATGATCTTCTCTTTCTCGTAGTATTCAACGCCGTGCCATAGTCCCATTCCACCGGCACAAAGTAGACCTAGAGACAGATAATATGAATTAAATTTAATATCGATGCATCGCGATGTACACATATCGAGTGTGAGAAACGCAAAGCAAAGTTGTAAATAATATTTTAAAATAGATTGGTGAAAGTAGGATGTATTATAGACTACTCACATGCAAGTAACATGAGAATAGCGGTGGCAGTGATATTGCCGGGCGATCTCTTCCAGCAGCCAACGACACCCGTCCAGAAGGCCGTAAAGATCGCCAGGAAACCAACAATGAACAGCGCGATCATCGATCGTCCCATATCTAATTGAAAAATGAAAAACGTTCAAAAGTAATCAAATAAATCATTCACTATTTTTGTATACTTACGAACTCGTGCCATAGCATCATCGTTGAACAATCTCGTCTGATTCTCCTCGTCGGGAATGAAATAGTCAATGTTCATGCAATACGTCTCCACTGGGCTCAGATAGATATCCGCTGTGAACATTTAAAAAACAAAACGCGTATGAATAAATAAATTGGCTAATTGTCTTTGCGCGGCGAAAGTCTCGCGCGAGAAAGCGCGGAAAAGTCATTTGTAAGACACTTAGAGCCCGAGAGAGGACGCGTGTAAGTGCATTTAGGCTCGAGATTAGATTTTACTTTATATACGATAGAGATCTGTCGGTGCTCGTCGTATACTCTTTTAATTCGATTATATTTGTTAGCGATACACGTTATTCGTGATGACGAAATGAACGTTGTTCTCACGGCTAACTTACGTTTACGTAATGGATTTTAAAAAATTATGTATTATAGATAAGTAATTGTTTCGCATGAAGATTCGACACGAGCGATATTATTATACACCCTTGAATATCAAGATTTTACGTAACCCTCTAAATCATTCGACCAACAATTAATGTTATAAATTGTCTTGTATGAATCGTCGAAAACATATAGGTGCATCGAAGAGTGAGCGACTGACCATTAAAGGGAAATCAGCGCAATGGGTAGGCGTCACAGAAAAGTGATGAAGAAAGATCCCTCTCCTTATATACAAAAGTGGGCGGCTGCTGCTGCTGCAGCAGGAGCAGCAGCACTGACGATGAAGTTGCGCGAGTGAAAAAGACCTTGACGTCAAAAGATGGGATTATGAGTTTTCAGGTGCAGCTTCGATGATTATAAGCGCGTGTGTGGCAATTTTTGATTGCCACGCGAGTGTTATATATACATGAATTTTTCTTTGTTACCGTAATATAATATTCAGACTGCCGCGAGCGAGTGCATATTTTGTTTTAGTGTATACATGAATTTCTTTGTTATTATTCTATTCGGAAATAATTGCATAGGAAGTTAATTAACGCATTATCATATGAGAATCAAGGATGTTATTATCTCGCGAAAGATAATTTATGTATATAAGAATTATTTTTGCAGTGTTAGAATAGGATTCACGCTCGTTGTGATTTATGAACAAAATAAAGTATCAACAAATACTCGACGATACTTTCTACCTTCAAACCCCCAATAAACAATGAAACCGTCCCCATTTAAAAAAAAACAGGGCAGCATATATATCATCGATACATCCGCTCTTTCTCGCGCATAGATATGCCGAACATCCTCGATGACTACGACCCAGAATGCAGCGGCTCTCTCTCTCTCTCTCTCACTCTCAGCATTGAAACATTGCACGCTCGCGCACAAGAGAGGCAACGTATATACACGTCCTTCGAACGGTACTTGTATACTTTAACTCGGCGGGCTCGTTCGTTCGTTGCAAGCCCGAACTTGGAAAGGATGCGCGCGCTTATCGACGACTGACATTCTTCCGACTGAACGCGTAGCAAGTGGAACGATCTGACGATGCGGTGATGAGTGCTGGTTTTTGGAGTTGCAAGGTGATATTTAGTTTTGACGAAGCTCGGTATCATTTTTGTGTGTAATTTTTTATCAAATTACATTTTATACAAAATTTCAAATTTTATAAAATTACCAAAAAGGATTTTCGAAAAAAATTCCCCATTTCGCAACCTATCGATGTCTAAATATATTTCCAATGCGGTCAGCCTCATTAATTAAACTCTTCAATATTTCATCAGTCCACCTATAAACGCATACATCCATACGTGGCCTCGCCCATCACCCGGAGAGAGAGATGCAATCCCTCGTTATCGAACGACTTTTCTCCGCGCACAAGCATCCAGGCTAATGAACGTCCTCGCGTGCGTCATCGCAACAGTTTAATTACTTTTTTTTTTAAATCCAATGCTTGCATAATCGTGAAAGATTTTCAGAAAGATTTTTTTTTCTTCATCCGACGGTAATTAGTGTCTGGCCGAGAGCAATTGATTGTTTTTTAGTGCCTTGTAAAAAGAAATATGTGCGAAACGTTTTACCGTTAAAAGACGCGCTGAAGGATGTGGTATGTAAATTGCAGATTGTTACATTAGCGTCTATAACAAATTAACGATCAAACTTTTACGCGAAAAAAAAACCGATGATTCACGAATAACCTACATCGATATCAGAATTCTCGCGCATCGAAACAAAAGTAGCACGTGTACGCGAACCCTTTTTTTTTCAAAAAAATAAAAAAAAGTCATTCAACGTTGAAAAAAAAAAGAAAAAAAGAACGTAGCTAACGCGGCACACCGCGTCGCAAACACCTGGAAGAGACTACTAGCTAAAAGGAGAGTGGGGCATATACAGTTATAAAGAGTCGAGTCAACGATCCAGCCGCGAGCTGCTGCTGGGGCTGCCTACTTTAGAGCTGGAAACTGGATTTCGAATCGATCCTCTATATCTATCTAAAGTTCTTCTCTTTTAGCTGCAACGGGGGAAGGTCAAATTGTACTGGCGCAAGAGGTGGTGGTGTAATAAAAGAGACTACTTCTCGTACATTTTACCGTTCGAAGAGGACAGAAGAAGAAGAACAAGTGCTTACACCTTATCGGTTTCGGCATTCCGCTACTGTTGCTTCCGCTTCGTGTCACGCTACTTCCGCTCGCTTGTGTCTTTTCGACTACATTGCTGTGAATGTGTTTAATAAGCTTTAGTCGGGTGGACAACGGTGTTTTTTTTTTCTTTTTCGCACGCTGTTTAATTTTCATTCAAAGTGTAACTTGTCTATGACAAACTTTGATGGTATAAAAACTTTTGCTACTAAATCTTAAAATATAAAAAATCCTTTAGTAGATCTCAAATGTAAAATTGCAAGATTTTATCGCAAGGCGTGTAATTTCAACGAAACGCAGAGCACATACACACGGCGGAGAAAAGAACCCGTATGATGACAACGCGTCGCGACAAAGTGAAAATACAATATATAAAGTCATCAGAAATCACGGAAATAGAAAATAGGCAAACACGAAAATAAATTTTCTATACGCGCGAGGTTGTTGCCTTCCACACACTCACAAAAGAAATTTCTATCGCATTTGCATTTTCCCACGAGGAAGAGCTCGCAACTTCCGCTTAACGTTGACGAAGATACATCAATAATATATAGTATACGTCTTAATTTACTTAACGAAGAAAAATTCGATTTCTAACTTTCACGCTTATTTATTGCAAAAGTGCAGCGTGCGATCAATACGCCGTTACACAATTGTCGATTTGCATTTGACGATAGGAGCGCGTCACGCTTCGAAGGAATCATTGTTTCGTTGCCGTAGGATAGGTACTATATGTGTGTGTGCAAGTTCATTGGTCGGAAGATGTTTTCGGTGTTATATACACGCGGCGTTGCCTCGCAGCCGCAACGGGAGTTTTACGGTTGCACGCCGCGATGCTGAATTTTAATGTATGTATATGTGGGAAAAATGTTTTTCTCGGAAATGGGGGGGACTTTTTAATTACTCGTTTGTGTTCGACTTTTTTTTTTGCCATTTTTGTTATTGTTGTTGTTGCTTATGGATTTACTGTTGGTAACTGTTGCTTTTCCGCATGAATTTTTCGACCACCCACAAGCTAAAGTGTTTGCGATGACATTGAAATCTCGTTAATTTAGATCAAAACTCTTTCGACGAGAAAAAAAAATGATTTATGGTGCTGGTACAGCCAAGGGATCGATGAATGATCATGCAATTCTCACGGCCACGTCAAAACTTTCAGTGCTCCATATATATACATTCAAGAGATGAGATTTATGAGATAGTCCCGACAATTAAGGAGTCAAAGAAAACCGAAACCCACACGAAAGTAAACGCGCTGCACAAAAAAGTGAAACAACGTATTATATGCACGAGACGAGCGACAAAAGTGTCTCTCCGTTTTTTTTTTCGTTTGTTTGTCGTCGAGGAAACCGCATTGTTTTCATAAATTCGTCGCTTTACTAACCCAGTTACCAGGCAAATTAATCCCATTGAACTTTCACTTGACGAGAAATGGATATGGATAAAGTGGCGATATATGGTTGCCTATACGGGACGAGGTGACAAACAATTAGGTGAAACTACACCGAAATTTTCGACGCGACAAGTGCCTAATGTCTCGTACGTGTGGTACCGTTGAATCTCTTTTTTTGTTTTTTCGTTTCTATCGCGAGAATTGGGCGTCGAGTAAAAGTTGTTCGATGTATAATTAATTGAATGATGACAGTAATTGAAATTGATTCAAGTGTCTAAATTTATTGTCATGTGTCAAGTTTAAATGTCAAGGTGAAACAAAATTTAAGTGGGTAAAACGCTTATCGCATAGATTTTAAATGTTTCGCTGTGTTTGCTATTATCGTTTTCACTTTAAAATGTTTGTTCGTTTTAGAAACTTTTCAAGAGTCTAATATGCACTTTCTATATCGAAACGGAGTTTTTATTCATAAGTAATATTCATGAATTTTCCGATCTTTACAGATTCATAATTTTTATTAAGCTTTTCAAAGGAAATCTATTTTATCAGTTCCCACCGATATTAAGATCATTAGCGACATTACTCTTACTTTTACTTATTACCGTTTGTCCAAAGTAATGTTTCACCGAAAACTTGGCAAAGTTAAATAACCACCCAAAATATCGTATCGCACTTTTTTCATTATTCGAAAGCTCAAAGAAAGTCCTCCAATTAAAAAAAAAAGCAACATCAAAGAGCATCGGTATAAAAAAAAGGACACTTCGGTTACGTATAATCGAGTATTACATATTATAGAAAGTCACGACATACACGAAGTGCGTCCTCCTCTGCCTCGCGCGTTGGTGAGAGGCATCGAAAACGATACCATATCTTTTGAAAAGTTTTCCTGCGCGCGCGATCGCGATTCGCATTGTTTTCATTTCTCGAGAAAGTTTTACGCAATAACTATCTTTTTTTTATTTATTTATTATCGCTGACTTTTTTTTATATAATGATACATACGTCTCTGTGGTCGATCTCTTGGAAAGCATATCCTAAACAGTCCCTGCGTCCTCGCGTAGTAGTAGTACTTGTTGGTGAACTGCTCGACTATGTGACTTTGATCCGGATGATTCGTTATGTATTGCTGAAACAAACAAATTACATGTATATTTAGTTAACTTTGCTTTTTTTTCATCAGGGTTATTACGTTAATCGATATGTAGTGCATTAAACACCGTGAGAATGAACAATTTAGTTTTTTTTTCCTACAATTTCGTCATTGCCTCTAGAAAGTACACTGGAAAAATTTCCGCAACCCAAACAAAAAAGAAACCTAATCGATCAAAAAAAAGAAGACAACGAACAAATGGGTCGATTCGGCATCCTAATTTTTCTCATCGCCGAGAGTGTCATTGTATTCTCGTGACACTGAAGTAGCGCAAGCTGGACAAATGGAGCGACCCGACGAGCGACGTTCGGATTACCGAGAGGGAGAGAGAGGTGCAACGCGAGACTTGCGTGAGAAAGGAAGCTGCCCTCTATAATACGACGAGTTATGATGGAGCCAAACAAAGTGAGAGGATGTTGCAACTCACTTTGATTTGTATACGACGATGTTCTTCTGCTTGTTTTGTTCTCATTCTCGGCGTCATCGAAAAGCAAGAAAAGTTTTTGCGTAAGAAAGCGATTAACAAATTAAAAACTGAGAGGTCGATCGACAAATCGATCCATTTTATTTAACGGAACCATAAAACTTCAAAGTGTGTGCACACACACACACTTGATAAAATGGCAAGATCGACTCATCCCGTTTTCTTTACGAGGCCTCTTTTCCACAACGACGACGACGGCGACGACAGAAAAAAAATCAATCTACAAAAGCGTCACACGCGCGCGCGATTCTCGTCTAATTACACCTCGTCTCTTACGAAGCAGAAAGAAAAAAAAACAGCAGCTGGAGGAAGAGACATACACCGCGATAAGAAAAGCAAGAGAAAGATGATGACTAAGGTCTCCGTTTTTTTTTTCTTTCTTTCTTTCTTTCTTTTTCAACCGCGAGCGCATTGTGTTGGAGTTCTAGGTGAAGGCTTTTAATTGGAATTGAAGGTGTTGCGAGCTCGAATGTGCGCAGGAAGTGGCAGGTTTATTCGATGATATTATTATTGCTTTCGTAAGAATTACGTCTGGGTATAGACGAGCGATTCTTGTATGATTAATCGGCGAACCTTGAAACCTAATTATTTTTTTTTTACATTAATTCTCCGTAAGATTCAGATAGAGAAAGATCCTCGCGTCTCGCAAATCAGAAAAGGCAAAAGCGGATTATAACGAGTCTACTCGTGCGTCCCAAAAAAGGGAGTGTATAGCAAGATTCAAAGATTCAGTTTTCCCTTTACAGACACTTTCTGCCCCAGAATACCCGCGCGCAAAACTCGTCTCTCGCGATTTCTTTTTCGAAATAAAATGCGCGAACGCACGCGGGAAAGTTAAACAGAATCTCTCTCGAGAAAAATTGCATTTGCGTGTATTCAAATTTGTTTGTGACCACGGCGGCGCGTCGCGGTAAAAAGGCGATTAACCTGGATGTACACAAGTAGCTAATTGGTCATGTCGTCCGACCTAATTTGAGGGCATTGTTAAACGGTCAACTATATATGTGTGTGTAGGTACGTATACGCTTTTAATTATCATCGCGATTATCAAAGTCACAGAAACTGCTTTTAATTGCCCTCGCCAGTGCACCGCAATTATTATGGGGAGCACTGCTGCTCATTGTCGAGTACTTTTGACGAGTATGGTAATAGCCATATATATATGCGAATGCAGAACGTCTAGCGATTCAGTTTACACGTGCAACCTTTTTTTTTCAGCAGGCTGAAAAATAGAATCCGTTGATGCGGTCTAAATTTAGAATTTTGTATTTCGAAAAAATACACTTTGTAGACCCTCGGGTATCATAATGATCTTTGAATGGCGTGTCAAAATCATCGTCTATTTCTGTGTTCACTAATGTCTTCGAGATTACAGAAGACAATAATCTATTCTAAAGTCTGTTGTTTTTCAATTATTTTACAGCTTGTTGTTGCAACATTATATCCGCAACCGACTAAAATAAAATAAAGTATGTCAAAACGCCCCGCGCAAACGACCAAAATTCAGAGCCACGTGCTTACACACATTAATTAAATAAAAAACAAAGAAGAAAGAAAGAAAGTGGTTACGAAAGCGCCAAGTCATCGACACGCGATGCATCTGTTTCCAGCCTGGAAAAATCTCCCGGGTGGATTATTATTACGCGGGCTCGCGCGCATGTGGTGGCACACTTATAGCTTGTATATATTTATAGAAGAGCATATAGCGTTGCAGGGGATGACTCGAGCTTGTTTTTTTTTTTTCGATCTTTGTGATAGTTTTAGATCGAAAATGTATATTCGTCGAGACAATTTTGCGTGAAAATTATATAGTTTGTATGCACCTACATACACGTTATTATCATTTCCTCTGTTATGTACACACGTACTATTACGGTCTCGTCGGTGTCATCTCCTTTCAACTCGAAAAACTGGTATCTCACGTTTGGTGTGTGTGTGTGTGTAACGGTTCTAAAGGCATTTTTACATGACACGGTGTGTCTCTTTAGCGTGTATATAGTTTTCGGTGTGGTCCAACCGTTAGTTAATTTTCGGTTGAATAATAGTGAAAGATCGAGAGGCGAAAAAAAAGAGAAAAATGTAAAGTGCATTCGCTGACGAGGAATGTGACGACTTTCTATAGACGCATGCAGCTGCGGATAGAAACGAAATCGCCGTCGTCGCGACACAATATATATGTATATTATATACGCGTGTATATGTGTGAAAGCCAACCGAGCAACTATACCTGCAGACCTCGAGGAATTCTTCGCGATAGCGAGTTTTAGAAGAAGGAATTCTACTACTATCGCCAAGCTATCTGCGATAAATATCCTTTCGAGAGACTTTTAATGCCTTTTCTTTCTTTTTTTTTTTTGAGACTATTGTCGAGGGCTGAGAGTTTATAGAATTTTGAGAGATTTGAGAATTCTTTTGGAATCATAAATTTGTCATGAAATATTTTTTGGATGCAGGTACTAAATTATTGCATACACAATCTATACTAGAAATTTCATTCAAGATCAATAAAAATAAAAACTTGCCATTCATACGCTCATATTAAAAATTATTCAATTACGCAAAGTTACCGCGAAACAAGTTATAAGCAAAGAATAATTACGGTCGCGTGAATACAAAAAGACTTCCGTAATCCTCTTATACTCTCGTTTTAATTCAAAAGTGTATAATCCGCATCGCTCCTTTTTTTTTTTAATACGGCTTATATCGACGAAGGTTGCGTCATTGAAAAGTTCACGGCACACGCGACAGCCGGAATCGAATAGATGTGTCGCGTAGACACTTCAAGTTTGGTAATTTCTTTTCAAAACTTATTCAATCGCGATTTAAAAAGTGCCGACACGTATATCTACCCACACGCGACATCGCAACACGCGCAAACTGTTACAATTCCCAAATTGACTTTCACCGATTTTTTTGTTTCTCCTGACATTCGTGAAAATTCGCGTTTATGTTGGAAAACTGCAAAGGCCTTGAAAGAAGGCGATAGTCGTGAATTTTTATGGTAAAGAAAACATACTGAGTATCAAACAATGGACAATATGTTATTATAATGCGCGGCTTGAAGTGAGAATGAGATTTTTGCGGAGAGTGAAAACATTTCAGCGCGAGAATATATTTAAGAATCACTTGGTATATTACACGTGTATGTATATCAAAGTCATATATATAAACGAACTTTCAATTACGGAACACACACACACACACGATACCCCCTCCAAAGCTCGCGTTCTAAACGTTTAAATCGAATTGAGCTCTCGCAATTCTCACGAAGGTGATATCGATTTTATACACGATATCGCGCGCGACGTAATAATCATTAAACAAGACACGTCTCTCATTCTCGTGAAAGTAACGTGTTGTAGTTCGATCAACTAAAAAAAAAACAAGCAGCAAAACGATTTCTACGCGCGCGATCTACTTTGCGAAAGTACAATGCCGATGGTGTGTATTTTTTTTTTACAACCTTTTCCGGCGCGAATGAGTATCATAAACGCGAGAGATTTTCAGATGGAGATTGCAAGAGACGCGCACGATTGGAAAAGTTTTATTGTCAATATTCTCCCGCGTGAGTGTATGGAGATTTTTTTTTGGTCGTTTACGACGATAATGAGAAAGTAATGTGTATATTTATTTTTTTTTTTTTTTTGGAGAAAAATGATTTTCGTTATATTACAGTAACTAATATCGCGGGTAAGGAAATTGGTTCTCGTATATGTATGAAAAAAGGAATTAAACGTCTACAACAACCGCATTGTTAAATTATCCTTAGCTTAGCCATTATATATTGCGTGCCTATACACTTTTCTTCAATTTTTCTCACTCGATTATACATGCAACGCCAACTTTTTCATTATGAATCACATTGTTGCTGTGTATAATTGACGCATTAGCTAAAGGCATCGCGCGCGCGAGAATGAAAAAAAAAAAAAAAAAAAAACGAGTTATTAGATTGTGACGCGTGTACGTTTTATATACTGTTACATTTGTTTCATTCCGATTACTCGTTGCGTTTGGAATATAATTTTTCTCTCGCACAAAGTACATCAACGCATACACAGACACACATGTGGTTTTTCGATTTCCTCTGCGAGCATTCCACTCTAAAGCGGCGCTGGCGCACCCATTTTAGCGCTTCGTCGTGCTGCCTGCTGCATATGGGAATCCAGGGGGGTATACATTCTCTCTCTCTCTTACTGAAACTATATATCGTGCGTGTATTTTTGTGCGTTACTTTCTTTGAGAGACGAGAGAGAGAGAGAGAAAAAAAAATGTAAAACGAGTTTTGCGTTTAGAAAGGTGACGCGCGTGTTGTGCAGTGCACGTGTGCGCGTTTCGTTGGAAACATTGAAAATTCCTAAAGAGAAAGAAAGAACGAGAGACATAATCGATGCGCGAGTTTTTAATTGTTCGATCGTCTTTCGAATCGCGGCAACGCAGGTGGTGTGCGCGTTGGACTACGTGGAAAAAGGGGATACAATACTTTTTTTTTCTTTTTTTTTTATATCTCAACGAAACGATCTTTCTTTTCTTCGAGAGAGGTCGTCGACTCGGAGAATGCATACGAATGTAAATAATCTTTATGTAGAGAGTGTGTGTGTAAGGCTTGTAATAGTTAATTTATGCTATCTGACTCACAATGAGTCAGTTTTCCGTGCATTTTTCTCGATGATTTTTTCCCTATACGAAAAGGAAATATATGTGGGGTATTCGTGTATAAATAGATATTTAACGAGATTTTTACGACATACGCGCTTTTTGCAAAAAAAAAACCTCTTTTCTGCATTAAAACTACAACGAAGGACGTTAACCTGCAACTTCCGCCCCCTGCGCGGAAAATGCTAATTGCACTTTAAAAGC
Organism: Galeopsomyia nigrocyanea; assembly: GCA_035047105.1. Classification (NCBI taxonomy): domain Eukaryota; kingdom Metazoa; phylum Arthropoda; class Insecta; order Hymenoptera; family Eulophidae; genus Galeopsomyia; species Galeopsomyia nigrocyanea. The sequence continues at coordinate 269,858 of JAWWMK010000020.1, read as the reverse complement.
GCAACTCGAGTGCGCTCCCTTCCTTTTTTTTCTTATTTCGCGGACTTGTACACCACCTTCGCAGGGAACAAAAGAACTTTGAATTCTTTTTTCTTTTCTTTATGGTTGAGATGTGGTCAAGTGGTCTTACGCTTGCTCTGTAAGATTTGAAGTCTTCATCTGTGGAATTATGGCGTAACAGCGTTTTTTTTTTCTTTCTTTCTTTCACTTCCTTATATTCCGCGAGCTGAGGGAATATTTTGCGGTGAGTTGGTATTTGTGAGTTGGAACGAGAGATTTTTCTTGTCGGATTAACGGTTGGATTTTTTTTTTAAATTTAGTAGCAAAGTTAACAAAAGTATTTGATTTTCGATATTTCCATATGTTATTGCGAATAGTGTCAACCTACGGATTCAAATTAAAATCGTCCTATATCAATCAGTGGAATTCTACTTTAGAAAAAAATGTCAAAGTGGACTTCAAGATCGGCACCATAAAAAAGCTTCTCCGCACAAAAACCAGATTTATTCAATTCGATCAAACACAAATCCAGTTTCCACCCAACATTCCTCGATATTCAACAAGTTTTTTCCTCTAAAAAAATAACTATAATGTTTTCTCGACGTAGCTCTACGATGTAAAAGGCATTCGGCTCGATCGGCAACGTACAAAATGATAAGTTACGAAGGAAATCACGTAGGCGTCCTCTCTCTCACTCGCGCGCGCATTTTAGCCCCGTTACTTTTACGCACATTCCGTTTGCTGTACGCACACAGACTTTGGATCTAGGTTTGGTCATTCACGAAAAATCCTTCTTTTAATATCACACAAAACTCGCGCGGAGCAAAATGAAAAAGAGAGAAAGAGATAAGAGAAAGTCTCTCTCGCGCGATTTCACGCTTGAATCGTCGTCCTCGTCGTCCTCGTCTCAGGTAGAAAGAAAAAAAAAAGTGTTTTATGGTCGTTGGGTAATTATAGTCGGCAAAGTTGTTTTTTTCTTTTATTTTCGGAGAAACCTTTTCTTCTCCCTCTTCGGGTTTAACATTGAATCGGCGCGACACTCGAACGCAAAGTTAAAATTTTTCTCCCGCTAGATATTAATATACGCAAAAAAAAAAAAATCGTTCTCCAATCTCACCTGTATCTGAGCGCGTTTGACCTCGGTGTAGAGCCAGTTGTCAGTAGAGAAGGCAATGGCGAGTAATGCGGTGGCAATGATGCCGGTTATGGTTGCCAGCGAGAGCGTCACTGCCGAGCAAGGCATCTTTGCAAATATTCTTCTTATTCTTCTTCTTCACAAAGTCGAACAACAACAAAACAACAACAAAGAAAACAAAACAACACAAAGAAGAAGACTTTGCTTTTGTAGCTCGAAGAAAAAAAAAAGAGGGGGTTAAGAATCACGTGAAACCAAGCATCATCCGGGTATTAATACTGTGTGCGATGTAAACGCGCTCGAACGAACGATCGGTATGGACTGAGACTGGCGACGGCAAGGCAACAGCAGCAGCAGCAAGGCAGGCAGGGAAAGGGAGAGAGAGAGAGAGAGAAGGAGCCGCACAAAAGTGGGGAAACTGGTATGCCGAGCCTGCACACACTACAAACTCTCCTTTGGCTTTAGCGAGAGACTGGCCGCGCCAGGTAGGTAAGGTATATTACCTGCCCAAGCTGCCGCCGCCGTAGCCGCGTGTTTTGCTTCTCGTCGTCGTCGATGGTGCTCAACCTTTTTTTTTCTCTTTCTCTCTCGTCCTCCCCCTGGAATTTTGTTGGTAAATATTATAGATACTTCGATGGTCAATTTTGGTCTTCAAGGATATATATATTTTCGATCGTGCGATACCTTGATTATATATACGCTATATACTCTTCGAGCGCGAACGTGGAATGTCAAGGTAGAAACTCGCGGCAAGGGTATCTCGAAGACAATAATTATTTGGTATATCATGCCGAATAAGAGAGAATATCAGTTTTTGCTAATCAGTAGCGAGATGTATCATCATCACGTTTTGGAGGGGAGAAATTTTTTTATACACACGTGATTCATGAAATAGCAGTAGTTGCTGTTATACCAAAATGATTGTTAACACGCTCGCGCGCGAGTCGATATGCGTAGCCTACATATCGCGCACCAAGACAGGAAATAATTGCAGGTCTCTTGTCGCGAAAAAAAAAAATATATTGCACCTGCCATCACACATACAACGAGGACGTTCTCTTTTCTCTCTGTGCTCTCGTTTTGTTATCTTCTGACCTTTCACTTCACTTCGATTTTTTTTTTCTGTCGGTGGATGCGATGACGAGTCATTCAGAAAAATGCCGATCGGTGTTAACTTGTGTTTTTGGAAATTTTTTTTTGTGTGTCGAGCGATTGTAAAGTATATTCGCGAGAATTTTTTTTTCATTACTCGATGATTGCGTTTTTAAATCATGGTAGAACTGAAAAGTTTATTATTAATAATTTTACGCTCGATTACGAAATATACGCGACAAGACGAATAGTCCAAATAACAACTTTCTCCCTCCAGCTAATGCTATAAATAAATTTACAATCCAATATGCGAGTGATTAAGCCGCTATATCACGTAGAAAGTTCACACCGTGCATATAACCACGCGGGATCAACAAACAACTGAAGGAAACACAAAACAAAAAGTTGGCAATCACGACTTTGATTTTCCCATCGCGGGTCACGATCGCAGTAGCAGTCATGAGGTGCGCGCAGGCTCCGCGAGATGAGAACAGCCGCTACCTGTCTCGCAGCCCCTCCTCGCGAGCTCGCCGCCGCCGCCGCCGCCGATGCCGCGCCGTTTCACGATGAAGACGCCCAGAAATACGAAAGAACGAGCAGGTGGATATAAAAGAGTACGTTACACAAGAGGGCCTGCCTCGGTCCCTCGGATTTTTCGGCGGAAGTCTCAAGAGAGAGAGAGAGAGAGAGAGAGAAGTGCCTACGTGTGTGTGCACGATCATGGTGATATTAATTGTGAACTTTTTTTAGGAGGCCGGGGAGGGGGCAAGGTCGCTGTCTAAAATATTTTGGATCCTGTGTAGGTGTGCTGTTGCAAATATTGTAGTTTTTTCTTTGGGGCTCGTATTATTTACATTTTAAATATACAATTACAGTGAACAAAATTTCTCAAATGTCTTTAAATTTACTTAAATCTAACTTTTCAAGATTGTACTTGATGATATTGTCTAAGCCTCTGTAGAGGAAATATCCTTTGAATGGTTCATCCCGCAACATATAGGGAAACCAATAAGCACTGTCGGGCGACATTTTTTCAAACGGTATACTTTTCAAATCGTACCACTGAGGTCGCATCTCTGTAATGAGATATGATGTTATAATTCTTGATGAGAATCTATTTGCATGTGTTTTATTATCGATAAATTACCATCAGACTCGGTGAGCTCCCCATGATACTTGTAAGTCTCGAAGACGTGAACTTCCAATAGTGTCGGATCACCCTCGAACTCAAACTCAAGATAGCCTATCCGATGTAGGTCATTTGTGATTAAACCACACTCTTCATTCAATTCACTGAAATATAATATTTCAATTTTATAAATGAAGCACATCTTCAGTTATCGCACTGTTCGAGCATTGTTAACTTACCGCACAGCTCCTTGTAAAATAGTTTCATTCGGCTCAATTTTTCCACCAAAGCCATCCCACTTACCCACGCCAAATCCTCTCTTTTTCAAGCCCAACAACATTTTATTCGGTTTTCTCACAAATACACAAGAGAATAGTTTTCTCGAAGACATTTTTGATCGCTGACTTTTTATTTCGATAATCCTATACGAAAACACCAGTCATCTACCAACTTTTCTAAACTTATATTACACTCAGCGGCAATTAATTCGTGCAGAAAAGGAATGTGGAACCCATATGATATACACGTATTACCACAGTTGGTAACATGCATGTTGCTGTTGCGCCGTGTATAACCATATGGGTTCCGCATTCCTTGTCTGCACGAATTAATTGCCGCTGAGTGTACAAAATTATGACTTCTATTCAATAATTTCTCCCATGTTATCAAATGGATTCTAACAACGATCCTGCCTTTTCGGAATTTTTCCATGAAGAGAAGCTAAAAAGAGGTTCTTGGACACTTTTTTTCGACACTCGACACGCGAGAACTACAACAGCAGGAGTCAGCCAAATAAGTTTCAACGTGGTGGTATGTAACCAATCCATGCAATTGCATCTTTCTTCAAGGACGTAAGCGTCAAGTTAAGCACTGACGACCTCGAAGTTGCGGTTTAGCGTGCATTGACTCACTTCCAAGCTCATGACGAAGGGTTGGAGGAAGATGAAAAGTAGAAGAAACTGGTCAACGGACGGTTTTCGTTCACAATGAAAAGTCGTACTGGCATTTAGAGCCTGAAAAATATACAAATTTGAGTTATAAGTCAATTGATTCGTGCAATAATTTCGATCGAATATTTCAATTGCACCTGCGGAAAAGCCGAGCGAGCGTCGATACTCGACGAGTCAAGTAAACACGAGGGATTATTTATAGGTTTTTAATGCTTTTATTCTTCATAATTAATCTAGCTGTAGAAACTCACTCCATCACAAGTTTTTTCTTTCATTCAAAGCATTCCTCCAATCTTTAATTCCCTAACAGATCGCAATATAATATCGTCCCCGCATAAAAAAAATGTAAATACGTCATTAAAATACGCGAAGGTCCCCTCTATATATATACTAAAGCAAGAGAGGCGGGAAAATGAAAATACCAAAGCTCAGCCATCTTTCGCAGGGAATAATTGCCTCTCTTCGCGCGCGCGCACGCGGCCTTTTAAAAGCGAATAATGATTATTCAGCGCGGGCATTTGGCGCGACGACGTGAAAAAATAAAATTACAGTGCGCCTTCAGGCCGCGCGGCGTGAAAAAAGAAAAATTAACGACGAGAAAATGTATATATCCCACGAGAGAGTGAGTGAGAGAGAGAGAGAGAGAGAGACTGGAATCGTGCGATGACGATCGCATGTGTATGCGTGTATGTGTGTGAACCTGTTGTGCGGCTGTATAGATGAAAAGCTACGAATTCCAAGTATGGTATGTCCCCGCTGAGAGAGAGAGAGAGAGAGAGAGAGAAGTTATTTCAAGGGGCGGGCATCACCTACATTTTGCCTCGGAGGTGCCGATAATTGGATGTACTTTCGTGTTGCAGCTGCGAGTATGATGTTATTATTAAAGTTTGATGTGCCGTATAGCAGGTATAATACGGTACTCTGCTTTGGAAATGCAAGGCAACGGCACACAAAATGTCATTGCGTGTATGAGTATAATTGCTATAGCTGTTTGATCCTTCATTTCTTGGTTGACTATAAGCCAGAGCTGTGTTTGATAGGCGAATGTCATTCGTTTTTTGACAAGTCATTTCACAAGTTGTACATAACGGTGGATTAATATCATCTGAAAAGATGAATTTTTTAATATTTATTATTTGGCTTTCTCGTTTGTGTTTTTACAGCTGCGAGAGAAATACATGCTCAGATATGCTAAATAAAAAGTTAAGAAGTTCTTTGAAAATTCAAATTAGAGAGGTTGATTAGGATACATTAGTAATGTTGAAAGAGATACTTCTAAGAGATATTTTTTAATATTGAATTCATTCAGAGAACATTTCAAGAATTTTCATATACTTAAGCAGTTTTAGGCTCGGAAGTTTTCGAGCTTTTGCAGCAGTTATCCAATTAAAACCCAATCAAAAAAATTAAGTCGATCCAGAAACGCATAATCGATTTCAACCATCTCAATGTCTAATTCTATCAATCCTCATAAAAAATTAATTTCTCCGTATCTCACCAAAGAAAAAAAAAAGAAATCAATCAGAAAGCATTTACATAACCCTTTCACAAAAGCTTCTCATTCGCCTCCGCGTAATCGGGCAACCGAGCAATCACTGAAATTCAATGATGCATCGCTAAACTCGACCAATTTCCCCGTGGTAAAATAAACAAAATCAAGAAGAGAGAGAGATGGCGAAAAAGAAAGTAGCCATTCGCCAGAGATAATGAAGCTTGACGACGAGACGATCGGCCAGTTGTGATATCGGTGCAGAGGCTTTCCCACAAGCAACTATATACACAAGGATGATCTTTTTACAAAGAAAGTCGCGCGCAGCGATTGACTTTCCCCGCGAGCGCGCGCGCGCTCGTAATTCAAGTTCAGCTTTATAAAAATTAATTGCCTCGTCCGCTGCGCGGAAAAACATTAAACTATATCGGACTTTTTTTGCGTCTGTTTGGTATTGTATATAATACGTGATGTGGGATGACTTACGAATGAAATCGAGGACGACGTGTTTTATTATGAGAGAGCCTGATTAGCGCGTGCGACAATGAAACACTTGATTATAGTCATTGCTACACTAATTCGTTTCTTATTCGATTAATTTTCTAGTTCCTGCGTGTAATTCAATTATATCGAAACAATTCATTCTTGATTTGATGAAAGATTGAGATTAATTATATCTTGTAAAATATGTTAAAGTGACGTTAATGGCACACACGCATCATTCATATAACCTATAATAACTCGAAATGAAAGTTGAAGAGTGATAGGCGCGCGTATTTAGATGTATATTTGTAGCATGGATTATTTACAATAGAAATGATAAATCCAAAAGTCACATGTAGAAAGTTGCTTAAAGGAAAATTATTATTCGAATAAATCATAAAAAAATTAATAGAAATTGGAGAAAAGAAGAAACCGAAGAAAAGCAAAAAGGGAATATAAATCTAAAAAAGTCTAAACCTTTCACCGAAAAAAAAGTGAGAGATGAACAGATAACGCCAAGGTAGGGTATATATAAGAAAATGTGGGCCATTATAATTGGGCAAAGTCGATCTCTATAAGCCAGAATAAAAAAACCTGTGCGCGCGCGCGTCGACTTGTAACTGTAAACAGCGTCGACGTTTTAATAATAAGCTTCCGACACGCGTCGTGAACATTTCTTTCTTTCTCTCTCCTTCTTGAGGTTTTATACATACTGAAGTTTGTATTTATGGTAAACGAAAAGGAAAAAGAAACATGAAATGCAAATTCACGCGCTTAGCGAAAAATAACAACAATACACTGCAAGTTACGTAAATGAAGCAATTGCGATATGCTAAAATCTACAATCCATTTTTGAAAAATTACGCTAACACACCATTGTTGATGCTCATGTTTATTCTATTGTCGACTAATGAGCTTGAAAAATTACGCCGAGTAGTAGCTTGCAATTTGCAAGTTCCTTGAACTAGATTAAATGTTACTCTTTTTATTGTTATAGCCATTTATTACTCCAAACATCATAATATTATTCAATGTTTTTTTTTCATATACCATCGCAGTTTTTTTCAACAGTACATTATGGAATATACCTCGTGTCACAGCAAATCAAGTTCAATAGCACGCGACGCATGATTCATCAGCAATCAAAAGCGAATAAAAAAAAGAGAAACAAAACCATCAAACTTTACAATGATCAGTAATAATAACGAAGAAGGTATCACAGTGAGTAATCCAAGCCACAAAGTGAAAAAAAGTATGACACGCGCGAGGCAGGCAGGCAGGTGAGCATCGTGCAACGATATATAAACCGTTGCTTCGCTTTCCATTCGCGTGCCGTTTCCGTTCTCGCGCGTCTGAAGCGGAAATGTTACCCAACCAAATACATACACTCGATGGCCGTGCCCCGCGCGAAGGGCCCTCGTGTCTGTGTGTTATGCACCAATCACGCGAATGCTTAATGAGATCGCCGATGATGATGATTATAATGATGATGATGGAGAAGCCAATCCTTTTCGTGAGTGAAAGTGCAGTCGTGGCTTTTAATTTGCCATCGTCTGCATATTCAGAGTTTTAACGCGACGTGTTTTTGCGCAAAACATGACGATACTTTGTATAAGAGGTGAGCCTGCGAATTATGATCTTTGTAATCTATAGGAAGTAATCTTCACAAATGAGATTTAATGTCGTTTTTAATGTATTTGTAAAGGAGAAAAATCCAACGATTCATGGCAGTTTGCGTAACTCAATGAAAAAAAATTGTAACTTATGCCTACCTCTCAATTATAATACAGTTGTTAAAATGGTCAACATATCCACTAAAGTTTCCCTATATAATTTCACAAACAAAATGGGAAAAACAAAGTCTCTTTCCGTTCAAACTCACAGCACTGAAAAAAAGAGTAAGTCATCCCTCATCTGTGTAAATCACCATCATCATCGTCATTGCCTCGTCAGTTGAACTTGACGATGGAAGGATCATACTCGGTACCCTTGAAAGGCGAGCCCTCGGCGTTCCATGCCTGCTGCAGTATCCGCTCCATTCTCTACCAAAAAAAAGGAAAAAAATAAAGAGTCAAGAAAGTCAGTCTGTTTATATCGTGCAACATCTACCGACGCACGCCGTAGTTTATGTATATACAATATATGTATACGCGAGCGAAGAGCCAACTGTGCACTGATTGTTGCCGGATTTCTCTTTCTCTGAACCTTCGCCCCTTTGCGCGCGCGAGTATAAACTCTATGTTTCGTTTTCTTGCCTCGAGATTTCTTTCGCGCTCGCGCGCGGGTCTTGTTAATTTTTCAGCCGAGTTCATTTTCTCTCGCGTTGACGACGTACTTTATAGCAGCTCCGCGACGGAGAATTAACTCTTTTTTTTCTTTGTTTTTTATTTTTTACTTTGGCGAGGTAATGAACTATTGTGCTGTAATTGGAGCACTGAGCTTCCGATCGATCTTTTCGGGCTTGACTTCTTGTTTGTTCCTTTGGGACAATTTAAGTTTGTTTACTCGTGCGTTAGGGAATGCCAAGGTCTTGACATAATTCTACAGCTTTGCGCCCCGCAAGATTGATATTGAGCGCTGATAATGTCGGACCTTCGTTTCACAAATAACGCATTTTTTTAACGAGATTTTCATTTAAATTTTTTGTAAACGCAATTTAACATCTCCTCGCCTGGCGGGACAACGTAATGATCGGTTTGTTAAACAACTTGTAAAATAAATAGAAATCCTATTCAATGCAAATAGCAATTAACGTTAAAAAAATGTAAGCACCTTTACAATTTCAAAGTCAGTGTAATACTCTTCCTACACTTGCCCAACCAGCAACGTAAAACTTCCCCCGCGAACAAAATTCACCAACGCGGCAGGAAACGCCGCCCGAACAATCCGTGTAAGTCGGTCTTCGTCGAATTTACGAAAGAAAAAAAAAAATATATATAAGCGCAACTGGCCATTGTCCCGGATCTAAAATCTCGCGCGGATGCGCTTAGCGCCATAGAACACGCGCGGACTTACGATCTGTTCGGAGGTGGATTGGCCAAGCAACTTCCGCCTCTGATTCCACATGAGCTCCTCCACTTTCATCTGCTCGCTCTCGCCCATATCCTCGAGCTGGCGCGAACAGTCGAGTTTACTCAGCTCCAATCGCGGCTCGTTGTCTAATAATGACTCCCACCAACGCTCGCTCGACTTTTCCAGATGTAACTGAAATTTGTTTGACATGTGAAAATTATTATATTTTGAAGAAGATATGTAACTCACGTTTATATGTTTTCCAGGCTCCAAGCACCAGTACGACTCGGAGCTCTTGATCTTGAACAAAAACCGTCCTTTCGCGAGTATCTTCCACTTTTCATCATCTTCCTTCAAGCCCGATCCTTCGTCAACGGCTTTGAAGTCTGTTAATACGCGCAAAACCGCAACCTCGAGGCCATCGGCGCTCAACTCCACTTGCACGTCCTTGGAGCGACGCGCACCTGCTGGGATTGGCACCACCACGTCGAGGTCGTTTACCGTCTGACTCCACTTGTACTTCTCGTACGACGCCCCGTTGTAACTATCTGACGAGGTGGTGGATGATGATGATGATGCTTCGCTGGAATTTTTCGCCGACAATGCTGCGTTCTAGAAGCAAATTGCTTTTGGTGAATACCTAATTTGCTTTTTTTTTTAAGAATGGTAAATTGAAGCTAAACTATAATGGAAAGTGAAGATGATGTTTTTGATTGCGAATGAATTGCAGATTTCATAAAAAAAAAAAAAAAAACAAAAACCAAAAGGATAGTAAATTACACTTTGCGAGGACGTTTACGACAAAATGACAATTACGTGCTTTTAGGATTAACGAGTTGTAATTATCGCCGTATAAGTGACAAATTAGCGTGTTATTACAACGAACGCGAAACTTCAAAAAAGAAAGGTTCGAAAATTTCTCGTAAACTTGACTGATGATCTGCAATTAGTACATGAAAAATTACCCCTTTGCATGTCGAACTTGCAGAATCGAGGCTTTCGTTAGCGATAGCTTCAATAATTTCGTTGCCGGTAACTTCAATCTCCTCGATAGCCAGCGGCGGGGCTTCGACCTGCATTTGCGTATCCGTGACCGTCTTTATATTTTGCCATTTTCTCAATGTATTCACCACTAGTTTCTCGGCGATGCCCGGTGGAAATCCGAGCTTTAGATCTGGGGTGGATTCAACGTAAAAATCGGTGCTGTAAAGAGAAAAAAAAAGTGTTCATGCTGATTAAAATGCGTAATGAGATTTCGTGTCACTTCACGCAGCAACGGATGAGAATTACTGTCATAAGCGGGAATACGTTATAGTCTTCATGAAAGTTGAGAACCTTTTTTAAAGAGTCACTAACCGACGGGTTCAGCCGCCGAAGTTCGCGAATCGCGTTGCACTTGTTATCACTCACCAGCGACAGAGAAATCCGAAAAAAGCGTCCAAAAAATTCGTTATGTTCTTCTCGTCCCGAAGAATTTCCAAAAAGGCAGGATCGTGCTTCGAATCCATTTGACATTGAAAGGAATCATTGAACTTTCATACAAAAATCGTAGTTTGTTTGTGTTCTGTTGTTGCACTTGCGAAGTTCGAGGTTAGATTTCGCGCCGGTTGCGTCATCTCGCGCCCGATGGTGTAATCAAATACTTGTGATTTTTGTTTTGGCGGTTCATTTGAAAGTGTCGAGGGCAGATGACAGGTGTTTTGTTTGATTCGATTTTAGAAGTGATTTTAGAAGTGAACAGATAGTAATCAAACATGACTGCGAGAAAATTATTGTCACTCGTATTCGTGAGGAAACCGAAAGAAATTTTGTTAGGTTTGAAGAAGAGAGGATTTGGCTTGGGAAAATGGAATGGTTTTGGTGGAAAAGTTGAGCCGAATGAAACTATTTTACAGGGAGCCGTGCGGTAAGTTATTAATGCTCGTTGAAATTAATTTTTGAAATATGCTTCGTTTATAAAATTGAAATATTATATTTCAGTGAATTGAATGAAGAGTGTGGTTTAACCACAAATGACCTACATCGGATAGGCTATCTTGAGTTTGAGTTCGAGGGTGATCCGACACTATTGGAAGTTCACGTCTTCGAGACTTACAAGTATCATGGGGAGCTCACCGAGTCTGATGGTAATTTATCGATAATAAAACACATACATATAGATTCTCATCAAGAATTATAACATCATATCTCATTACAGAGATGCGACCTCAGTGGTACGATCTGAAAAGTATACCATTTGATAAAATGTGGCCAGACGATACTTATTGGTTTCCCTATATGTTGCGGGACGAACCATTCAAAGGATATTTCCTCTACAGAGGCTTAGACAATATCATCAAGTACAAACTTGAAAAACTAGATTTAAGTAAATTTAAAGATGTTTAAGTTAGAAATTAAATTATGTATACCTTCGAATATATATTTTTTGAAGAATATTTAAGCTAATTTGTAACGCATCATGAAAAATCATTGATTTTAAACAGCTATTTTAATTGAATTATTTATGAAATCTAGACAATCAAATTAATATCACAGGATTGGATTTTTTTATGAATTATAATTTATATTATTTTAGCTGCCTCCGTAGGTTTCGGTTATTTTATACGTAAACTGCCGATACTTGTTATACTCTCTATTAACTTTAGTAATAATCATTAAAAAAATAATTAAATTATCTAAAATTATTTTTAAATTTTAACTTTGAAGTATGCGTGAGTGAATTAAAAACACATGGAGTACAATACATAACATATTTAATTAATCTCTGATTCAGAATATTTGTTTTATATAAAGCAATGTTTTTCAAATGCGATGTTTATATAGGCTGGTTTACTTACAATACAATTGTCGATGTATATGGTTCATACAGTACAATTAGAATCATTCGTTACATTTATCAACCAGTTGTTTATAATGCCGACTAAGTTATCAACATTATCAATCTTGTTTTTTAATTTTTTTCTGCGAAAACATTAATTTGTCAATTTTTGAAAAATGAAATACAATTATGCATGTATGTAGGTGAAAAAATATTTACTATTTATCAAAAATTTTCTCATCTTATTTATGCAATCCTACCTCCTTTATTGTTGACTAAAACTAAAAAGAAATGTAAAATATTACATTTATTGTTTACTATCATGTCGATTCTATTATAGTAATATCTTACATAAATCCATCATTAAAAAATGATTTATTAAAAGTTGTTAATAACCCATATTAATCTACCTTCTATTGCACAATTTCTCAAGACTAGTTTTTTTTTCTCATAACATCATTATCGTAAGCAATGCTCCTAATAACCATATCTATTATAAAAATAGGATAAACACTAATATAGTTTTACAATTTCATAAGACAAAAAACATTGAGAAGCGTTGCGATTAAATATACATAGCGCAGAAATACAATGCAATAAGTGTAGCTGCTAATACAATTATTATAAAAAATAACAATCTTTTAAGTTTCTTCCCTTTTTATAACCACACAGAGAACTTATATGATTGTATTTTAAGTCTTGATGCTCTAGTAAAAATTCGATCGAATAATATTCGTGTTGATTTAAAAAACGTCAAAATAAACTACAAAAAAAGTCTTAATTATTAGCAAACTAACATATAGCATAGCAATTGAATAAGCAATCAATTATGATGTTTAATTTTCGGAACTTTTTTAATTTTGTTAAAATTGCAAAAAAATGTTCTACTGTTTATTTAATTAAATTTTTTCAGGAAAAATACGTGAATACATATTCATATTCATTTTTATGACATTTAGAAGTAGCAATTAACAATATATTTTGCACATTCTGTTTCTTATTGATGGAAAAAGTTTACTTTACTCATAGTTTTATTCACTATCCCTTAAAAATCGAGTGGACGCAAGTGGTATCACGTTTTCTTGAGAAGAAAAGTAGATTCAATGCAATTGTTAGTTAATATCTTAATTCATAGAGATCAATTATTCTGAAAAATGCAAGTCAATAAACTTTCACATTTCGTTATTCATTTCTTCATTGCGTCAAAGGATTATTAACCGTAAGTTAATTTATAAAAAAACATAACTTTGATTTATTGAAATTCATATGTTATGAAGGAGATTTAACGAATTTCATAAAGTATTATGATACTTAAAGTAATACGCATGACTAATATCGTTTAAGCTGCTCCGTTATTTTCACAATTATCATTCTTCTTATCTATCTTCCGTACGAGATAATATCTCTTCTACTCATTATTTGAATAAAAATAAGCAATGCAAAATAAGCTGCCCAGGAGTATCATTACAATTATTTTCTAAGAATAATTTCATTAAAAATATAATAATAAGTTTGTTTGAAATTTTATAAGTTTCACTGATGAAGTTAATAACTAACTTGAAAATATTCAAAAAGGGATTTCTACAAGAAAAAACAAGAAAAAATACGGTATTCCACAAACGACTTTCAGATACAAAATTTGTAAAACTATTATTTAGATAAAAGTCTATGTGCATGTTTGAGCATCCAATTGATATACAACGTATTACCAAGAAACGGTCTACATTTAATACATTCTTGTTTCATTTAAACATAATTCAAAAGTATGTATCTTTGTTACATTGGATAATTAATAACTCTCAATTTCATAGTAATACCCTCAATAAAAATCTTCTAGTTTGCTAAATAATAGCTTAGCAATTTATGTACAGCAACATTATTTTCATTTTCGTACGCGACAGGCATAAAATATATTTTGATATTTAAAAAAAATATTTTTGATTTATATAAGCTTCGAAGGCACCTATACTAAACCCGTCTTACAGTTAAATTTTTCTTAATTCCTAAACAACCTCAAGCCAAAGTACGATCACGTATCAGTTGAATTACGCAGCCGACCAGTGCTCAGATCTCCAGAGCAGAGTATACATGTTGTGTTTTAACTCTTCAGCTTCCATACTATCCACTGGATAATCGGTGTATCTGTTTATCAAACTTCTATATCCTTGGCCGACAGTTGTCAAAATCAGCGTTTTTCGGTCTGGCGATTTGAAAGCAATTATCTGCAATACGATAATGATATTATTCAGCAACAATTATGACAATTAATATCGATACATTTTGTAAATTTACCTGAGAAACTTTTCCTTCAAAGGGTCTGAAAACAGTGATGGGTCTCAGCGAATTGCATTCAGCGATAACTATACAGCCCCAAGTAGTCCCTATGTACAATTGTTTCGCGCAAGTTTCCAATGCTGTCACTTGGCACTTTTCGGACGTCAAATGATCCTCGATCGATATCGACTTCATACTTTCCGAGCAAGGCATCAGTTTTGACATATCTAATTTATTTACAATCTGCTTGGTCTCCAAGTCCCATTGATAAACTATGCAACCTGGATGAGTGTAGCTTAGAACTGAATTCTCCGCGCTCACTACGTACGTGGCGAACAAATTTTTACTAGCGGTTTCTTCAGCTACGTGCGCCAATTCCTTGAAACAAATACGAAGCTAATTAAAAATTACCGCGACGGTTGATTTTTTTTTCAACAATAATCTTTACCTGAGTTTCAATAAGATTAGTATCTTTCAACGTATAAACTGATATCCGTCCAAAGCTTCGACCAGCCCATAGCTCGAGAATACGTCGCTTTCGAGGAACGGCAGTGAGCGAATAAGTTTTGATATTTTCAGTCGAAGCTTCGACAAGGTCAACTTTTCGCATTTGTGTGAAGCTATTTGCTACTAGAACGACTTTTCCACTGTGCAACGCTACTGCAAAGTGTTTCAGCTGTTCTATGTAGATCAAAGCGACTATTTTCGACTCCTAAATAAACAACAATTGACATAGGTCAGAAAAAAAGCTTCATATTTATCTGAAATATTAAACTTACTTTTTGTCGATCAGTCTCAAGACGGAAGCTACCAACGCATCCGAAATTGGTACCCAAATAGATATGTAATTGGCCAGAATTGTCGCCGATCCAGATGTAACCTTCGACGCTGCACATGGCATAAGGCACAACGGGAGTATCAATTCTTACGTGTTGCAACCAACCTTTTTGCGTACCCAGTAGCATATCTACTTCTCCGTTGTTGTGACCCAGCCAGATCTCATTGCCAACGTTGTTCTCGTCGATTGGACGGCTCATCATTGTTATCGCCGTTACCTAAATAGAGTTATCGTATAAAAATCTATACCGTGTTACAATCGCCTTTTTTTGCAAAACACTCACCTGAGTCCTTTCGGTAAGCAAAGTAACATCAACCAAATGCGTGAATTCTGGCGCAGAAGCTATCGATACGATCTGACTGGCAGCTGGTCTGTCTTTTGGATTCTGCGCCCAACATATGACCATAAGATCCAACGCGTAACAAGGATGCAATGTCTCGCTGTACGACAGCGGTGGCCTGCCACCTTCGAGAATGCATTCTTTCACCGCTTCGTGCCCTTCGAAGGGTTGTCTCAACGTGATCAACTCGTAGATGAACATGCCAAAGGAAAATGAATCGACTTTTTCCGTGTACTCCTCTTCTCCGTTGTATCTGATTATTTCGGGCGCCATGAATCCTTCAGTACCGCCGAAACCTTTTGCACCAGAGGGTAACGTGAGACGAGAGATTCCGTAGTCGGCTACTTTTACGTGTACCGGACGGTCGTGATAAGTCTCTTGGAATGGCAGTGGCATTTGCCAGACCAACACGTTCTCGGACTTCAGGTCCCTGTATATCACGTGCTGCTGGTGTAAGTACTCCACAGCTTTGGCAACTTGAAGTATGGTGGCTTGGAGAGTGTACGGATCGAGCTTCGCACCGGATCTTCTGTAATTCTTGAGTACGTTGTTCAATGCACCTTCGGGTGCAAGATCGAGTACTAGAGCCAGAGGGCTGATAACAATTCCAACGAGTGGCACGATATTCGGATGCTTCAGTGTCAAAAGGATGTTCAATTCCTGCCTGGCTGTGCAGTAAGCTTTGCAAGCATATTGCAGTGGATCTCTGTCCCATTTACTCTGCGCCGCCTTGTAAGCCAACACTGCCGATTGCTTTGAGTTTGGTCCCGGGGGAACTGGCTGCAACATCTTCATCGCCACGTCGACTCTCTGAAGTCTACCGGGCAGTCTACAAGTGCCTTTGAAAACGAAGCCGAATGCTCCGCGACCGAGCATCTTTCCACGCTTGATGTCGTCCGATCTGATGAGATGCTTCGCTCCCAAATCCATGAAGATGATATCTGGTGCTACGAGAGACAATGAAATGTCCGAGTGCTTTGGACAACTGATGGACTTGTTGCTGTAAGCCGAGAGGATGCACTCTTCGACCATCCACGAGTAAATGGTGAAGGTTTCGTCGGACGACTGCATGTATTGCTTGGAGATGTCGGGGTGACCTTCGAGGGAAGGCATGCGGCTCGAAGTGGAACTGTCGTAGCCGACCCCACTGTCGCCGTCGGATTTGTAGCTGTCTTGACTTTGACGTTCTTTGTTCATATAATACCTGGAAGAATAATTTTTTTCAAATCTCTAGGAAATGTAATTCGAGAATGCACAATTAATCCGATTAAAAGATTAAAATTCGCTTAAGTGATATAATCAAGTTTCACAAATATACCTCGGAATGTCCTCTGACGCATGTTCCGAATCGTTAAACGACTCGCTTTCGTTTTCACCACTGTCGATCAAACATCTTGGACACGGTATCAACCTCGTGACTAGCAGCTTTCCCTCGGATGTGTGAACAAATCTTGTACCCAAAGTAGGATACCAATCCTCGAGTAAAATGTCGATATGGTCAACGATCAACGCAAGCAGCTGCGGCATGCTCTCGGGTTGTGGCTCGACGGTAATAGCTTGGTAACCTATTGGCTCCTCGTCTTCATCGGAATCGGTTGCGGGAATTGGCTGCTTGATTACTAGAGTGTCTACAGGGAACCAGATTTCCAGAACTGCTGAAGATTTCAAGTCGACTAGGCACCATATGCCATCTTGTTTTAGTTTGAATTTGTGCTGCCTTTAAAAAGTTAGCAAAATTAAAATTAATTATTGAGATAGTTGAAACGTTTAAAAAACTTTTGTAAAAAAACAATAAATACCTGTAGTCATGCGGAGAATTTCGAAGACTGCAGTTCACTTCTTTCAAACGCAACAACGTTATGCCACAGTAGCGAAGTTCAGCGCCTGTTTGCCAAAGAACCCATTCGGCGTTTGTTTCGAGTAACATTGCGAAAATTTTATCGTCCACAAAGTCTTTGAACGGTGTCAAAAATGACATAACTATTTCAACTATTGTATCATCAGCTAGAATGCGAGTGATAAGACGTGACCAGAATCCACTGAAAATCAAATAAAATAAAAATTACTATATGATTCTTCGAATGCAATTCTTTATTATGAAACTTTGCCTTGGAAACGATACCTTGGAAAGTAAGACATGAGAAGCAATCGCGTGATAGAACAATCGGGTTGCGGTCGTGATGTTAACACACCTTCCGTATTATTCAACTTATCACTACCAGGTGACTGGCCGTATGCCACCATTGGCGAGCTAATCATTTTACTACGCATATGCCAACCACGCGATTTAACTGGAATTTTTATAGTAACGTTGCTCCGAAGAAGTTCTTCTTCAGTAGGTAATAGCGATGGGATGAGTAACGTCCGTGAGTCCCACGTTAATGCTACTTCAAATTTGTTCAGTAGGCTCACGATGTATCTGTAAAAAAAGAATTTAAAAAATCAAATTCAAAGTGTTTATTCTTAAAAAACTAGAAGGTTTAAAATTCTCACCCCTGAGTATCGGAAGTTGATATGGTAGACGATTTAAAAACATGCTGAATATCGTCAAGCTTCATAATGCCCGATCTGGCAAAAGGATTAATTTCTCTCACAGTCACTATGTGAGCCAGCATATCACACAACCATTGAGGATCAAGGAAATATAAGTCTTTGAGGGTTGCATCGTCGTAGTGCAATATAATGCCATTTTCGTGTAAAAATAAAGTAGCTTGATGCAGCTCTGCTGGATCTCTAAATGATCTGTTCATTTTTTGAAGCTCGGTATTGACTGTCATGTAATACTGATCGGCTCGCAATACGGGATCTGCGCCGCACAAACGTCTCTCATGTGCTGGAGTTGAAAAAATTTATTGAAGACCTCTAAATAAACGATGATGGAATTAACAGTGTCAAAATCAATCTTACCTAATTGAACTACTACATCTTCCAAAGCTAAATAGCTCGCTGGAACTCTCTGTTCCAACAACAATTCTTTCGAGCCAGGCGATCGAAGACTGAACACTACGTCGTATATTAAATTGCACAACATTTTGATGTTATGCCTCGTTTTGCAACTAATTTCGATTGTCTCCATAACTTTAGGCAGGCCACATTTTTCCGCATCCACGACGTTGATGAATTTGTCGCGAATGTACTGCTGCAGTGCTTCACTTTGCTCGTACGCAATGTCGTAGTGCGTACCGATGATTATGACGGGTGAATTGGGTGCGCGGCTTTGAATATTTACGAGCCATTGAAATATCTCGTTAACTCCCTGAAATTAAAAATAATTTTTTTTAAACAATTTTCTATGATTTTTCTTTATCGATTAATGAAGTTACCTTAAAACCATCGATAATACGCCAAACCACAAGATAAAGGCTTCTCTTAGACAGAAAGTACTGATGCGTGACGTAATATTCGCGCTGACCACCAAAATCCCAGGTACGAAAGTAAACGGGACCGTGAGAAGACTGGCCTCGAACCTTCTTCTCGTACACCCAGTCGCCGATGTCTACACCAACAGTAGAAATCGTCGTACCCCGGGCAGTTTTTGAGTTTATATTCTTGTTACCCATGCGTTTGGCCCAGTGATCGGACGATTTTTTCTTGTTTGGCACGTCACCTTCTTGACGTAGCTGCTCGAGTAGACTAGTTTTACCTGTATAAATTATTTTTTGTGAGTAATCTTAAAAAGTACACGATTTGTGTGAAAATCGTACCAATGCCCTGAATTCCAACAATCATAAGCTTCATTCTCGCATAAGGTTTAGCATCCTCGAGCACAGACTTTAAATAACCGATGACATCCATAGTTTTGTACTTTTTCGACTCGATCATCGATTTTAAAGGCTCTTGCAATTTACAACCTTGAGTATTAAGATTCCACAGCCTCGATAATAAACCCATCTGCGGAGGCAACTCTGTCACATCAACATTCCCACTGACATTCAGCACGGAGAGATTGTTCAATTCGTAAATATTCGAAGGTATCTCCTTCAATTGATTATTGCTAACGTCGAGCATGCTGACGTTGGGAAACAACAGGTACATTTTTGACGAGTGACTAGATTTCGAATCTTTGTCCGAGTCGTCATCGGCGGCATAAGACGAGTCGCCGTCGTCGACCGACGTCAATTGGATTCGAGTGAGTAAATTGTTGGCAAGAATTAGCGTCCGTAAATTTTCCAGCCGCAAGTGGCGGCGGTGAGTGCAAACCGACATTAAAACCACGTCGCGCAGAGATGTGGCGGTTTGACGATTTGTAGGAACTATTGGGGATTGAACGCCTGTCGAAGGACAATAGCACGCTGTATTAGCTTGCTCCATTTCATCGGCACCATCAACCTACAAATTACAAAGAGTAAGCGTAAGTATACATTTAAAAGACTAATTTTTCTTTTTATTTACCTGTGGCAAACTCGGCCAACAAGATATCTGATTGTTCGACAGATCCAATTGCTTCAGAGTAGCCGGATACGAGGTAATATGACTCATAGACCTTAACGAATTATAAGCCATGTTCAATCTCACCAAACTTACAGCCAAACAAGGTAAAGCCACAGGAATGCTAGTAAACAGATTGTGAGCAAGATTCAACGAAGCTAATGCAGATTTATTGCTTGTCTGTTCGGTGTCGTCGGTAACCTTCTCCATAATTTGTACAGTTTTCGTCCACTCGAATGGCCTTTCCATTTCGACGACTCTCGCATTGGCGATCTTTGAAAAATACGATTCGAAATCCAACGAATCATCTCTTGGCAAGGTAAGCTGCGTCGCGAGGTTTCTGCAACTGGGACTATTCGACAATGAATCTTCTCTGCCTTTCCTGCTGATATTCTGAAACACTTGACTTGGCAAATCGCGTAGCAAATTGAACGAGGCATTGAGTTCTTTGAGTTTTGGTGCTCGCCACAGGTTGTCTGGTAGACACTGAAGTTTATTGTTCGATACATCCATTATCTCCAGAGACGGCATGTTCATGATGAATTCTGGTAGCTGCTCGAGACGGTTGTCTTGTAGATAGATTTCCTCGAGTACTGGGCATAGTTTATCCTTAGGATTTTTTGGTTCTGCCGTTAGAGCTTCTATTTTATTTTGCGCCATATTTAAATACCTGTAAATGCAATGTATTTATTCTTAAAAAGAAAATATTTTGTTTATAAGAAAGAGCACAAGATAATAATTTATTATAATTTTACCTCAAACTCTGAAGATAAAAAATCGAGGACGGCACCGAACTGATCGAATTCTGTGAGATATCAATCCTCGTGATAGCGTACAGCACCAAGTCATTATTCTTTGCGTTCAACTTCTTGTTTACATGCAACACCGCGTCGACTAACCATTGTGACCTAATCTGCGACAATCTGCACTGTTGATCATGCCAATTGATCATCGTCGGAGTACTCGGATACAGCGCCGAATAAGTCACACCGCTGAAATTCGACAGAGCTGGAAACGGCGACGAAGCTTGCGAATTCTCCATCATGGCTTTTTTATTGATCTTGTACTCGGCGTCGGGATGAGCTTTGATCGACAACAATTTGGCTGTGAGCACTTCGTCGCTATTGCGTGCCGCAATTTTCAAGGCCGAGCAATCGTTGTCGATTGCGCCATGTTTGAGTAGCAGGTCGACGATCTTTACGTCACGATTTTGGCAGGCGATCGTCAAACACGTGGTGTACGACTCTGACTCGGTCTGTTCGTTGGTTACTTTTACGGGCAGATTTGGATTTGCTCCGGCCTGTGAATGGACGAATTTTAATTGAGAGCGAGTGAGCGATTCCGTCAATGTTATACTTTTAAGATCGAAAGTAAATACGTGTCGCGGTATATTGCTAAATATAGAAATTCGATTAAAATATATATTTACTTTTCGTGTCAACTATAATCGAAATTTTTTGCTGAATTCTTGATAATTGAAAAACAACAAAATTAACGAATATCAATTTCTTTTTCACCTGCAAAAGCGCAGCAACGACGTCCGTATGCCTTCCTTTCACCGCAACATGCAACGCAGTCTCCATATTATTATTGCAGTACAAATCAAGATTCAGGGGGCAAATTAAATTCTCGTCTTTCTTCTCGATAGAGCGGCCTCTGAAATTCAGACTAGACATGAGTCGTTGAATGCCACTGGATATCCGTCTCTTCGACACAGGTACTGGTTGCGAGCCCGATTCGTCTTCCTTTACATTTCGCGCTTTCACTTTGTAATTCAATAACAGCTCGATGATTTTCAAATTTCCTAGCACACTCGATATGTAGAGTATATTTTGATCCGTTACGTCCTGAGTATTTATGTCGAATGGCATCTCGTATTCGAACTCGTCACTCGGATCTTTAAATCTGCAATTGTATAAGTAAAGATTAATTATTGATGGTAATCAACGCTATTATAACGTAGAGTAACGTACTTTTGATATAAATTCGGAGGATAATCGAACTTGAGAAGCAGCTCGATAACCGCGTAATGCCCATTGATGGCAGCCGCGTGAACGGGTAACCATCTTTCCACGGTCAACGACTGTACTTGTTTGGGAAACTGTCTCAGCAACATCTCAACAATCTCTAATTTTCCATTGTAACAAGCTATATACAGCGGACAGTACTTGGTAACCGGATGAATAGTACAATCGGCTCCGTGATCCAGTAACAATTTCACAACGTCCTTCTGACCCGTTTCGCTAGCGATGAACAAAAGTGTGTTGGATCCGTTTGGTGCCATGTTCAAGATGTACTCGAGGTCCACCATCGTCTGACCTTGGATGATAGCTCGAGCTGCTGCGCAATCTGCCTGCATGCAGGCTACTCTGAGAGCTGCGTGGGTCTCTAAACGTGCTTTTTCAAATCTGCAAGCGTGACATATTGAAACGCATAAAAAATGATTCATTTATAAAAAAACGTGACGATATAATGAATGAATCTGAGTAGTGATTAGCTTTACAAAATAACATAAAAAGATCTAGTTCAATGTATTTTTCCAAGTATCTACTCTCGACTGAGAAAAAAAACGAAGAGTTATTACCTTTCAGCAGCATCTCTGAGTATTTCGCAGCATCTCGTATTCTCATTTTTCTCGCAAAGCTGCAGCGCCGTCATCCCGTTACTATCCGTCACCATAAGATTACAACTGTACTCCAGCAATTTCTCGATGTTACTCGAATGCCCATGCTCGGCGCACACGTGCAAAGGTATTCTGTACTGGCCTCGAGGACCACACGGTAAATTAGCGTTGGCACCAGCTCGAAGCAGTACCTCGAGACAACGCGAATTTTCCGTGATCGCAGCAGCGTGCAACGCGGTTCGACCCCACGAATCCTGACTATTGATGCATTGCAGGTGCTCACCGTGAAGCAGATCTTCCAACAGTTCCGCGTTGTCCCACAGTGCTGCCTGGTGGAGCAAACGTCCTGGAAAGTCCTCGTCTACTGGCGTGTAGTCCTCCATAGTCTGTGATTAGAAAATGCGGTAATTGTAGCTGTGCCATAGGTATGTTGGATTGTGAAAGTAAGCCGGTGAAAACTCATAACTTAATTGCCAGGTTGGTGATTGTGCGAAATCGTAAAATGAATAAATCAAGATGAGCTATAGCTAAATCGTTCTGTACTCATTATCAAAAATAATTTTTATGGATCTTCTACATTTAAAATTAAAATATTAAATTAAAATGAAGTGGCAAGCACCATGATGTTAGAAAGTCTTTTCTTTTGCAAAGCTACATACGTTATTAGTTATGAACTTTCTATTATGCTTAATATAAAAACTGAGCAAATTCTTTAGTTGATATAAAAAATATTTAGGTAATAAACTTTCTACCAATTAATTATATCAAAGAATCAGTATCAAAAACTAGACTTACTCATGGAAGGAATTTACTGGTACTGTTGATTATTCATTTACAAAGATATTTATTGCTTTCCAACTTTTCCTTACTATAATTTAATGTTTCCATGATTAGCTTCAGTCTACACTGTTCCTAGAAGAAAAAAAAAATATTGCTTTAATTAAAAATGAAATTAATACCTCAAAATCATTTGAACAGCAACAGCAGCAACATTAACACGGATTGATACTTGAATTTCAAAGGATAATACATTATGATGGTTGTTTGAAATGACAGCCATTATACAATAAAGCTTGAGTTCCTATGCATAGGCAGTTACATAAAAGTAATTTCCTTACCAAATACGAAGCAGCAATTTTTTATGCACTGTTATTTAACGTTTACACATACTTTGTTAATTCAAATGATTGTCATTACATAATAGTCTCTTTGTTTTTCTGATGAAATTATGGAATTTTTTATTGATATTTAGAATTGATAAATAATAATATTACTATTGATCATAACAAATCATTTCTTTGCTTTGTCATAAAAAATTTTCAAAGGATTAAATTTGAAAAAATTGATAGCATCACTTTGCTTGTTCAAATATTATCACAAACACAGTTGTAAATTAATGATTAACTCCACAAACAAAACATTAATTATGAATGAAACCTTCACGAAGAATAAGACGCAATAACAGCGAAAACACTTAAAAAGTAGTCGATACCCGTACTTATAGTAAACTCCG
Organism: Galeopsomyia nigrocyanea; assembly: GCA_035047105.1. Lineage (NCBI taxonomy): Eukaryota > Metazoa > Arthropoda > Insecta > Hymenoptera > Eulophidae > Galeopsomyia > Galeopsomyia nigrocyanea. Next base: position 245,734 of record JAWWMK010000020.1, on the reverse strand, counting down.
GTGTAAAAATATACCACACAAAAAATAAAATCAATAACAATTCGTTCGGCGACACGCAAGTGTTATTACACCGAAAATTGAGGTTATTTTCTACTACTGTGTAACACTTATCAACTCAAACAAACGCTGATTTAAAAAAAAACTAAACACTCAAGTTAAAAATTATAATTAAAAAAAACACAAAGCACCGTAAGCCGCTCCCCGCACAAATCAAATATTCAAACGCAGTGAAAAAAAACAACACTCTCCGCCAATACTGTCAATCTACCTGAAAGCTCCGAGGAAATTTTTGAGCAGCAAATAATGAAACAATTAATTGCCGATGTCGTCTTCGGTCGAGTGGTAAAGTAAAGTTTCACCAGCCCGTCTGGGCTTTCACCGTGTTGATGCATTTCGAAGCAGCGTGCAAAGTTGTGCACGCAACTCTCCAACACACAACAACCAACCACTTCTTCCTCGCCATTTTTCCCCACTATTTTTGTGCAGCTGTTCTCTCGCGCACACGCACGTGCTACTTTGACACTGTGTTAGTGAGCCGTTGTGCCGCGGCGATCGTCGCGCCGTGTGATTGATCTCTCGATTTTTTTTTTCTATTTGATTGTTAAGTTATCTTAATTCGAAATAATTGGCTGATTAGCGTGATGATTGAGTAATTGCAGTGTAAATTTTTTTCTAGGTGTTTGATGAGTGACAGTAATATGTAAATTAATTGGTACATACTATGTTACATTATTGCATTTATACTTGTAATAGCGCTTGAAAAAAAAAATATTTTTCATTATTCGACATAATCTGCTATTTGTGAAATAAAATTCAAAACTATTATAATATCAACTATTGCTACAAAACAAAGCTCAACTATAGATGTTTATTGATTCAATTTTTATAGTTTTTAGCTATGCATTATCAGTTAACGTATAAAAAATTTAAAAAAAAAACGATCATATAAATTGTAGTAACACTAACGTTGAAAAACAGAAACCTCAAGTTTATTCTGAAAACCAAAGTGTATTCATTGACTCACAGCGCGATCCATCCAAGCATATTAAGGATCATGACCATTATCCGCTGTTCACCAAAGTGTTCCACAAAACTACATCGAATGACAAAAAAAAAGAAACAAGTTAAATCTTACACAACCAAATGACAATACAACTTCCGTCCATTGTTCGACGTCGAGCTTGAATGAAAGCGCGCACCGATGTCGTTATAGGTATTCTGCGGTTTGCTGCACGCGTGATTGGCCGCGAAATCAATTAGCTCGGCGTTTCCCGCGAGAGAGAGAGAGAGAGGCTACTGACATACTTTTTCACCGTGCACATCGCTCTTCGCCTCTTCCGCTGTACTTTTTTTTTTGTTTTTACCTGTCCACGATGGTTGATTACGATGCTCCAGTTATTTGCGAGTTGTTTTGCGGTTTTTTAACTGGGTTTTCATTTTGAGCGTGATGTGTTTTGTTTAAAGTAATCACACGTTGCAATAATGAAGTACAAAATCAATTTTCTCGAGCTAAAACCTTGCAATTGCTATTTTTTAGGGTTTTTATTTATTAGTGATTATAGTTGTTTAATGGATAACCCGTAAACTATAGGTTTCAGCTTTCGAGATAATCTCTATAATATTAAACGCTTCGATGCCCTGCCCTATACCTAGCTGTAGATCGTGTTACGTATCGTCATGATCGAAGATTCGCGTAATAGTGGTTGACGTTGAGCGCCTTGACTCCAATATCGAATGTATATGACGACTACAATATTTTCTATAATTTAAAATAATTGTGAGGTGACACCAATAAAAAGCTTATGTAGAAAAATTCAAGCTGTTTATAAGATGTGGCGTAATAAAATTGTTACAAATATAAGAATAGTTTATAAATAACGGTAGTCTTGAGCGGCAGTTGTAAATGGCAGTATTGTTGAGTAAAAAAGAGAAAGTTATTGTATTATGGTTGGACAATGTTTTAAGTAACCAACAGAAGATTGAGCAACAATCATACAAAAATTTGATTTTTTGTTGTTGAATGAGAATTTATGCCATCATTAAATTTAAAACCGCGGGAAAAACAATCAAGTTTTTAATATTTAAATATTGAATGACAAATGATAAAATACAAATTTTTATTTGACTCTGCTCAATGATTATACAAGTGTCAATCAGTCGTCCCCGTTAGTTAAAAAAAAAACAAAATATTTACATATTCTCTTGCGAACTACAAATTTATTTTTAATCAGGTTGACTGCCCTCAATTATCAGTGCTCGCGCGAGGTTTCGCGCCGCCGCCAGTCGGAAGATATCAATTTTATCCTCGAATTTCGGATCTTCACCGTGTCTCTCAACGGCAGCTAGCAGTTCGTAGGTATCCTCCGAGGAAAACACGAGATCGTCAGTCTCGAGAAGAGGGATGGCATCTGTTAAGAGTATTATCCAAAAACTGAAAAATTCAATAATGCATCAACATTTATGTATTGAGGAATAATGAATGAAAAGTAAAAGACAAAATGTAACTCACTATTTAGGCGTTAAGTTTGATACAACGAGGGAAACAAGTAACCTTGCTGCTTCTTTGAATTCTCCAATACCATACATCTGATGAAACTCGCAATATTTACCTGAAAGAAAGAAAAATAGAATCAAAAGAATTTTTTTTACTGATAAAAACTAATCCAGTGGGAGAAGTTTAACCAACCAAGGAATGTAAGACGATCGCTTATCAGCATGCAACTTCCTAGATTTTCAAGCAAATCTCTGCATTGAATTTCAGCATGATCAACGTAATGTTTCAGGAAACGATCAGCAATGTGACCGGCAAAGTAACTATCTGGTGCTTTGAGAGCCCAAGCAAGTGCATTTCCTAGCCGTCCCTGTTTTATACATTTTATCCCTTGAATTTTGCATATGCTAGAAGCTAAAAGAATATTTGGATTGAAATACTTTCCCACATAAATAATTTTAGTTGCAAAATTTAGTTTCTTACCAAGCTTGTTCAAATTATTTTCTTTTGCAACATTAATAATTTTATTGACTCTAACTTCACTTCCTAGAGATAGAGTTTCTAAGAGACATTCAAGTCTTGATATTCCCTGCTCAGAACAATGCACCAAATAACTTGCACCACATTGCCATAGAGAATGATGGCCCATCAGTGTACTCCCATAGTCTAATATCAAAGACTCATGGAGTAAATCTGTAACACTAAAATAATAAAAAAGATTGATATATTTCTGTACAAAAGCTGAGGAAAATATTTGGTACTTACTTGACTTGATGCTTATCCATTATATTCAGTCGGCCACAGTGAAAGAGTAAATCTGTGAGATGAGCAGCAAACCATCCATTGTCATTCATATATTGAATTTCTTTGATAACTTGATGCAAGTCGCTTTCCATTAATGCCAAAATAATATTATCCAGTGTTAACAAAGTTGATTTTTTGCTAGATTGCCACTTGACTGCAATACTGTTTGCATGCCTTGCAAGTTCTGGTTGCTTACAGCAGGGAGCAGAGTAAAAAAGTTTGGCAGCGAGAAGTTCATACCATGCATCTGTGTACTTAGTGAACTCCCAAATTTCATTTCCAACAACTAACTGTTATTACAAACAAATAATAATTAAAAACTATTTATAAAAGTAAATTAAACTCATAAAAGATTACGGAATTAAAAATTACCTTCATAAGTGCCTCTAAGTTAGGTTCAATGGCAAATGTTTTACTGTCAATGCTCTGAGAAAGACTCATTTGCCATTGTTTCCATCTTATTGTGAATTCTTTTACAGAATAACCACCATAAACGTTGTATATAGGCATATTCCTCAAAGCGTTTTCTGCAGCTATGAATGCATTATGGTCAGCTTTACTGTGTAGTGCAAGAAGGGCTCTAGCAACATCCAGTTTTCCATGCAGGGCACAACCCATCACTGCTTCCCAATACTCCAGATTTTCAAGATCTGCTCCAATTTTTTTCCTAGCAAGTATCTTCATAGCCATTATTTCTCTTGAAGGGAAATGAAACCTGACCCATTCAAGTAATTGTGGTAAAACAACATCACCTGGAAATTATTCAAATTGATAATTTTTATTTTTCTGTCTTTTTTTTATTTTAGATAAATATAAAATCAAAATTATTACCTGGGATAACATCAACATAGAGAATTTCAGTCAAATGCCATACACACTCTACATTGTAGAATATAGTTTGGAAATTTTCGTACATTGTTTTCTTTTCTGGCGTGCTCTTCTCAGCAAGATCTTGCAGTTCTTCCACACATGCTCTGAGAATAGAGCGATACTGTTTACTGTATTTAAGCATTTCTGGCCTTGAATCATTGGCAGTGGGAGAACATTTGATCTTTTGAACAGATAAGAATACTCCATTGCTTTCATTGACTAATTTACGAAGAGATGGCGAGAACAAAATAACTTCTGGCCTGAGAAAATGTACTTTTGCTTCACATGGGGCAAATTTGCTTTGTGTGTCTGTAAATAGTTAGTTTGGGTTACATTACACTTTCAATTTTGACAAACAGTTTTAAAGAAATAAAAATCACCTCTTGAATTAATATTGACATGTTTGTATCCAAAAAGAGCAAGTTTGTTGGGGCCAATCCATGTTGCCGCTGAACCTGCCTTTTGGCAAACCTCATCAGGAATAGCCTGAAAATATTTAAAAATATAATGTAGTTGTTTGAAAAGATAGAAAATTAATGTATTCGTGTTATTTATATAAATAATTGAATATAAATTCATTTCTTTCACAAATTTTGACACAATACTTTTGCAGAATAGCTGTTAGTCATTTGGTGAAAAATAATTAATTGCATTGAATTTATTTCCAAAAAAGGTATGGCTTTCAATTGATTGAATAAAAACGTTCAAATTATTTAATTAACAAGTATTAACAACTAATAATCTACGTAATTTTAACACCGATTTTTGAAAATTGAGGTTAGAAATTTCTTTTAACAAATATCCAATGACTTACAATAATTTGTGCATTACTTCTTTCAGACATGTTTCAAAATGATTAAAGTTTCAAACTAAACGATGATCTTTCACTTAAATATAAGTACTATTCACAAATATTTGTTTTTAACGGCACACATGCCGAACTGCCGACAGTAAATACTTTTAGCTCCAGCGCGCCGAAAAATGTCACCGAGTCTAGAGTTTTTTCTTTCTGGTGGTTTCTAGATGGTTTCTAGTAAGGAAATCGATATTCAAATCGAATCATTGAAGTGTATGCATGGAAATGAGAAAACTTAATCCCAAAGAAAAATTTTATTGAAAAACAATATCTAGCTTATCTAAGTATCAATTTACTTATTAAAAATGTACTTGTATGCACACATTCAATAAAATATTGTGTATTAAAAAATATTTTTTACAAAACAGGCTTTTATGTATTTACAAAGTCATACTTAAATAATTGAAATAATTTTATTTATTTCTTCTTGAATTCTTTTTTCTTTACTTTATCATCACTAAATTTAATTTTTTTCGTCTTATACCTTGGGACAAATGAACGAGGTCTTTTGTTTCCCACAGTGCCTTGGAAAAGTTCTGAAATAAAGAGTTGAAATTATTCCCAATTCTTTTTGTAAACTATATTTCAAAGCAGACTTTTATTATACCTTTATCTGGTTCTTCTCCAACTTCTTCTCTGTAATACTGAGCATCATCATCTTCTTCTTGTTTGGTGGCTTGTGCTGATTCTTCAGCATACTTTTTCATAAGAATGTCGCTTTCTTTCTTCTTTTTAATGCCTTGCAGAGACTTTTCTTTCAATTCGTGTTTCTTGTCTTCTTTTTTCTGTTTGTTTTCTTCTTGTACCTTTTTCCTCTTCTCTTTTAACTTTCGTTTCTTTTCACGCTTTTTCTGAATCAATAACTTTTCTTCTTCAGTTTTACTGATAAGTTCGTGATACAATACTTCACCTTCCATCAATCCATCCTCAACTTTTATCAACTACAAATACATTATAATAATTAAAAAAAAAGTTGCACAATAAAATCGTCTTTCGTGAATACATTAACATACCTGCAATGAGAGCCTGGGTCCCAGCTCATATAATCTAATAGCGCTAGTGCTTTGCTCATGATTTCCTCTAGAAGATAATTTTTGTGGTAAAGTTACATGACTTGCTGGATCATCTTCTGCTTCACTTTCAGAAAAAGTTGGTTTTGTCATAAAATCAGAAAAATCTTCGCAGTGAGCTAAATTTGGTATTTTTGCCTGAACTAATTTCTTTACGCCTTTAGACAAGCCAACTGGAACAACCTTGATAGCGTAATGTCGGAAGTCTATTAGCTTAGTTTCAGGATCATAATTCAAACAAACACAGCGTCTAAGATTACTCAAGTTGACCTGAAACAAATAAAAGCTTAGCTATGCATGTGAAAGAATTTGAAAAACTGTCAATGCAGGTTTCACTCACTGAAGCTAGATTGATTGTTGGGAACATGTTTTGAAACATTGAAGCCATCAGTTTTAATTGCATTCCTTCTCCGCTGAACTTGTTTAAAATGACCAATGGTGAGTGTTTAAAAGCTTCTTCAAATACAAGCTGTTTTTTCATTGTTGAGACGACATCTCGAGCCAGAGCAAAATTATGAATTTTAAAAGTCAAAGTAGGACCTCTTGGCACTCTGAAAAATAAAAAAATGACAAACCACATTTTTGAATACTAATGAATAATTTGTATCACAACATAGTTAAATGAAAATACCTGCAGAGTTTGAGATACATTCCAAGTTCAGTCTTTGTAAAGATGGACAAGTTTGTCACGTGAAACACTCCAGCAACAGAAATAAAGTCTTTGATAGTATTTCTCTTACGTTCTTTTAATTCACTAGCAGTAAACGGCTCCATAACTCTACGAAAATCTTTAGTTAGCGAAACTATATTTTCTCCAGGTAATCCTCTGTGAATGACAAACGAATGTGGGGCTTTTACAAGATCTTCTTTTTCCAAGTTGTCAATTTGTTTATTTTTCCTGACACATCGTCCCTGAAATCAAAAAAAAAATCATTCATAATCAATCATCTTGAAATCTTTCATTTCACAAAGCTATTTTTATTTTGACATATTACCTTCTTATGACGACCCATTTTCACAAATTACAGTTGTTTAAATAACTTAATATAAAATAAATAATTCGCCGCAACAATCGTCACTGATTCACGCTGTTTTCGTAGCGTGATCTATGAAAACCTAACCTCATCGCATAAATAGCATTTCAAAGTAGTAGTGCACCACGTGTTTTTACGAAACTACTTTATCGACTGCGAGTGTGAGCTGGCGCGAGACTGCATGAAAGATTTGAAAAATATTAGACATTGATTTATTTTATATCGGCAGTTGAGTTAAACATAACGATTTATGAACTAGTGTATGAATTGAGATACAATAATCATTATAAATTGAAGTATTGTCCAATGGTTTCACCGTACAGTTATAAGCTTCATTTCTTCATCTTTTATAGCTTCAATCAACGAAATTCCCACATCAACTAACAAATTCAAATTTTTAAAAATCCTTAACGCAGTAAGATAAGTAAGACAATACACACCTTCTAGATTTTATGGACGGACGTTTTCCTTATGAGAAATCAATAAATAGGCAAACGACGTGTGCAAACGGAGCGGAAACAATAACGCCGCCCACGCTATCTCTCGTCTTCTCGCTCGCGAGTCTTTATTTTACAGGCTTTTACGAGCCTTATCTCTTCCCCCCTCTCACATAGATAGTTCATTCTCTCTTTGGCTGAATAAATGCATACTTCTCTCTCTCGCGAGAAACGTTATAGCCGCAACGGTCTTTTCCCTGGTGAACCGTAACGAACCGTCGCGCGTCTTATAAACTCTCTTATAAACGGCTATAAGAAATTTGCACAGCCACTATATACTATAATACGCCGAAAATCCTTCTCGCGTCGATTCGACGATAATTTATCGAGGCTCGCTCTATGGCAATCGACTGGAAAAATATACGTCCGATGTGTATCCTTATCGCTTATATAGGAGAGCTTTTATAGACTTCTAGATACGACGAGAGAGAGAACCTTTACTATGATGAGGTTTGCTTATGCAGCAACACGTGCGATAGTCCATTCTTGTGCTCTCTTTTTTTTTCTCTCCTCTCTCTCTATTTTTTCTTTTTTCTTTTTTTTTTTGGTGAGGGCGATGGGCGATATTGAATCGATTTTCAATGTATATAGCGTTTCGAGAGGGCATACTAAAATGCGAGAGGAGTAGGTACTAGACTGAATGTGTAGTGAAACAGCTGAGGGAGATGATTTTTTTTTATTCAAGGCGGATGGTTGCGATTCGAGTATTCAACCCTTTATAAAAACAATACACGGTGGTGGGTGTATGCACGCCAAATAATTAAAAAAAAAATGTTTCCCTTCGTTTATACGATATTCCTTGAAAGAGCTACTAAAATTTTCATGTTTTTATAGATAAAATAAATTTGCATTGCCCTCGAGTGAAGAGTACGATTTAAAAGTGTATAAATTTTATTTGCGAAATCAGCATCAGTATAATTCGACTGTAAAGAGATGGAGGATATACTGCGAAATCAGTAGTACGGCACCGTAAAATAAAAAAAAGGGAGCAGCGCGCACGCAATAATCGTAATACTTAAGAGTTATTCGGCATATACGCACACGGCAGTTTAATAACTATAAATGCGGCTTTTAATACGCGAATGCGTATATACGCTATAGTTTTAATTAAGGCGGCGCGCATATACTTTCCGGGGAATTTGTATTGCTAACTCGACTCATTAATACGCTAAAGCCCAGTGTGCATCGGATAGGCAAATTAACCGCGGACTATATATATATATATTTATAAAAGCTCGACGAGTAGTAGTATAGTAGCTCCGCCCTGAAATTTCAGCATCGCTAACAGCTCTTTACGCTTTGAGGGGGTGAAATTTCTAAAACTCTTTGTTTTTTTTTTTTGTTTCGTTTTGTTCTGATTCATTACGCATTCGAGAATAGAACTATTATAATTTGCATAGAGTGGCGGCTAACGACTTTGCAAGGCGAGCTTGCTGTTATTTAATTATTTTTTGAGGATCGATTTATCTCGAGATATGCCTTGGTGTATTACGCGCGGTTAATGCGTTTATACGCGAAATTGATTATCGATCCCCTCTCTTTCTCTCTCTCTTTTTTTATTTTCTCAATAATAAACAACGGATTTTTTTTTATGTTCCTCTTTTTTATCTGCGTCGCATAAATTTGACGTAAAATCCGCGCAATAAATTAAAATACACTGCGGGTGAACGAATAAAAGTCTGCATTGACAGTGTTTCAAAAATATAAAAATTATTTAAAAAAAATAATCGCAATCGCGCGATTTTAAATTGCGCTTTTCCTCCCACAAATCCCGACAATTTATCGCCCTCGATAATTAAATGCGTATATTAACTAAACAAATTCCATCGCCGCGTAACGCGCGTGGGTTAAATGAATAAATCGAGAGTTTTTAATTAAAATTAAATTCGGTTAACGCGCATGCATTGCAGCATGGCCGCCGTGGACAATTTATTTCAAACGCACGCGGCAAAATGAAAGAGAGAAATTCTCCGCGTTCAATGTCGTACAATTATATTTATATCGAAACCGAGTTCATTTGAATATCGCGCAATCGATAAAAAAAAAAGAGAGAAAACTTTTAAATTACTCCTCTCATTTTGAATAGAGTCGGTGTATGTGTGTGAGTATGTGTGTAATATCTCCGGCATAGAACGGAAGACGCTGGAAAACATAGCTCGAGCGCGGGAAGAAGAGAGATAGAGGAAGCGTTAATCTAAAATTAATACCTCGAGCTTACATCCATCTGCGGTGCGGGAAGAGCTGTATTTGCAAGGTAAACGCGGGCTGATTTATTACCAAGCGTAAAGTGAAATTCAATAGAGCTCGGCGTTTCGCGAGAGGGAGAAAGAGAGAGAGAAAAAGTAAAACTGCCTTGCAATTGCGGCCTCGCGAAATTCAATTCTCGCCGATTGAATTAATTAAATGCAAATTAAACGAGAGAGAAGCACACAGCCAAGCTGGAACTTAGAAATTAATGCCGAAGAAGCTTGTAGAGGCAAAACGCGCGAGCTGCAGTGGTAGTAGTGTGTATACCTCGGCGAAAAGGCTTTAAGACGTTTGCGTCCAACTTTTGAGGAAGTTTTCTTGTTGAATAGCTCGCGCTCGCTCCGCCGTGAGAGAGAGAGAGGAGAGAGCTTTGCGACACTTTTGCGCTTCGGCTCTCTGATAAAGCGAGAAAGTGGCTTTGCCGGAGAAACCGATAATCCTCGTATTGTACTCCGAGAGAGCGCTGTGTGGAACTTTGTATTTTCGGATAAAGTTTTCTTATAAAATCTAGCTATTTAGAATTAAACGTCATTTTTGAAAAATTTTAATTATTCAATGTGATGAACGGATATCAATATAATTATACTCTTATAACGAATTTGATTTAATTCCATTCACCGAATTCATTGTTTATTTAATATTATTTCTGCCTTGCATAATGATAGTCAAGTTAATTAGTACGACATATGTATTGAAATAAATTCAAAAGACTCTCATCATTGTTATTTTACCGTATAGTACAGGTCAAAATAAAATAAATCTCGTACATTCAAGCTAATTAGCCACGATGCTTTGTATATTCGTATCAAAAGGATCGGAAAATCAAGACGCGTTACAGTCTGAATTTCAACCAGCAAATTAAAATCATGTTCGGTGCTTTTACATATAAAGCAACTCAAATTCAAAGTTCATTTGCGTCATGTAAAATGAAATTCTTTCACCAATTAATTTGATACGTATATTCATGCGATTTTATTGAAATATTCTCATAAATACGATGGAAATGTTGCGAAATTCTGGTACAAATGAATAATATTTCTAGATAATGAGGCGTTTTTCTCTTCCTCGCAGTGACGATCTCGTGCCGTCAATTAATTGATTTATTTTTCCCCTTTCAAATTAGCAAAGAATATTATACCATATTGACAATATCGTCCTGCATTTTCCATATATTTCTTTGATATACAGCAAACTGCAATGGAAAAAAAAAATTCACGATTTTTAATGCTTACAATCGCTTCGCGCATCACGTAACTCGGTATTACGTTTTTTTTTTTGTTTTCTCGCGGAGACTGCGTTGCGAATCGGAAAAGCTCGCTCGCCTATGCAAATGCACGCGCGTGGACTTTTGCACAAATCCGCATCGCCGAGAAAAAAAAATAGAAAGCATGAAATTATTATTTATCTTTCGGCTCGAGTAATTTCACGGGCGTGATTTCAAGCGTTATCGCCGGGAGAAGAGTCACAGAGTATATAGCTGCGAACGTGTGACCATGTGCGCCTCGTATCTTTTTTTGGCTACTATCTCGCGGCTTTTATATTATCTCGCGCGCATCTCGTTCATCATTTTTTTCATTTTAGCCATTGGTATCAGGTGCGCGCGCGTGCGCGAGCTCGAAACTTTGCGCCCTTTTTTTGATTTTGCAGCGCAATGCTTTTTGTGCGTATATTTTTGTTGTGTTGTGTAAATATTCATTATGAAATTGAGCTTTTTTCACGGGGCATATATGTAGCCGAAGATTGAATCATTTTTTTAATTTAGGGTTAATATATATTTTTTGGAAATTCTTCGTTTGGCAAGACTGTTCAGAATGTCAGTTTGTAATAAACGTAGATATATATTTTTTTTAATTTATATGAGAGCATTGAAGTGTATATAAGTCTCGGCTACTTACACGTTTATTCAGAGACGAAAGCTTTGTATGCTAATTATTTGCCCTTAAAGCATAACAGTAATAACATCTATATCGACACCTTCATTTCCGATCGGCAGACGACACATTGCGGCGAATAGTTACAAAGGAAAACCTACATCGACCTGCGCATCGCAGTCTCGATGTTCACAGTTGCTTAAAGACAGTGCTGAAAGAAAAATTCATCGTATCTACAAAAAAAAAAACAATTGCTTAAGCATATTATAATTAATAATGCTTCAAGCCGTTCTATCAAATAATCAAATTATGACAAAAAACATGTGCATTATCGAAGTATCGGAAAGTGTATACATGAGCCATTGTTTGAAAGTCACTTGTCGCATTGGTTTACAGTTGCGAGCCTTCGAGATTGAACAAAGAGCTTATATCAAAACTTTAATGAAGACAATGGCAGACCCAAAAGCAACGCGTTCCCTTCGTTATCTGTTGGAACATCAGTTCGTCAAGGTTAATATCGTCGAGAAATTCAACAAAGAAAATATCAGCGAAGCTTCGAAGATTGCTATCACGAATAACATCATAAAGGAGATCAATCAAGCGGAGGAGTTACGTGAATGTTTGTTAAAAATCGAGAAAGAAGCTAATGTGCATCTTAGGCACATGAATTTACAATAATTCGTGTAATTGTCGGATCCTCGATCGACTGCAAGTACTCGCTGTACGACGCGGAGTTTGATGAACATGGTAACATCCAGAGAAAGGATATTTTGCATAAGTGGTTCGAGGATACTGTGTACAGGATAAAATTGAACCCATTATTTACCTGAATTTATCATGTTTGTAAAAAGCTTCTTACAAAGTAAACAGATCTGGTTTTTTTAATGAAAGTTTATTTTTGTGGGATATTTTGAAATGTATTTTTTTTGGATTGAACATTGTACCCAAAGTAAATCAAAGTAAGAACCGGTATTTTTTACATGTAAATAAAACATTTGAAATAAACATTCACTACTGAGATTCATTCACACAAATTTCACCGGGAAAATAAAGTTTATACTACAATACAAAATTTATCGAAGCTTCTCATAGTTTGAACAAAGATCTGTTCCAGTAAGAAAACCAAAATATACTTATACTTTCAAATTACACTATAAAAAAATTTATCCTCTGCACTGGAGAAAAAATTTAAGAAAAAAGTTTCTGACATGTGAAAGTGTATTTGAAAATTAAATTTGAATTCTAGCAAGAGTTAGTTACTTTCGTGCATATAAATATACATCAAAATCAACAGTTTCAATCACGGATCAATGAAATTACAGTCTGTGAGGCAGAGAACCTTATAAAAATTAGTTATGTGACACTTTTATTAATATTCGCATCAAAATTTACATTATTGACCTAGTATATATAAAAAGATAATTATTACTTATAGCATATAATTTGAAGAATTCATACGTCACATACAACACCAGAAATTAGTAAAAGTTTGTTTTGAACAGTGAGTTTAATACTTCGATGGACTTCGATGCATTGCAGAGAACTCATTTTAATAGTACGATAAAAAAATACATGATTTCAACTGTAAAATTAAATTTTTTACTGTATCCTATCATTCACCAGACAGTGATGATCACATTTAAAAACATTTTGAAAAATTAACAGTTAACAGTAGCATTGTACTTTACAGCAGAACACACATTACAAACTTTAGTAAAAACACACCTCAGAACATTTCTCAATAAATTAAAACTTAACTATGAAGGATTTTCACATGATTAATTCTTGACAAACTTTTTCAGTTTCAATTTATTAGCATCTCTTGACGTTTTAATCGATCTAGTGTACGAATCCAAAATCTCTGTCAACACTGCAATACTTTGCCGTGTCAAATTTCCATCACTCTCGAACTTCATGTGCATGGATATCAAACGAGCGGTTTCGGTGACCAGGTATTTAATATCAGCGTACCTGGTGTATTTGTTGGGAATCTTTTCAAGTTCAGCTACGTACTCGTGGATCACTAAAATCTCGTCGACCAACAAGAAAATCGAATCGACCGCTACGTCCTCCGTTATGGAGTCACGGCCGCGAAATGAAGTCAGGACTTTTGCTAAGAAGTGTGGCTCGCGCAATTTACGCTCGAGCAGATTGTAAAATGAACACTTGTCATCTGCATTCAACATGATTCTCTGATTTTTGCTGGATGTGTTGTCGATTTTCCGTGAATGCTATAGACTTGCTTTGAGTTTTAGCCTTTGAATTGCGAATATAGCTGAAACGAAGCGAAAAAATAATTGTTAAATACGATCATCGCTCATATCTAAGCAACATATGCAATTCAAAAAATTATTTCCGCACGTACGTACCTGTCGCCAACAACGAACGCTACACTACTGACTGAAGAAAGCAACATATAGACGTAATCGCTCATCTTGGATGACAGCTATACGGTGTGATAATAAAAACACTGTATATGTAGAGCCGGGCGCAATATAGTTTGTGCTCGTAACGTAAACACAAGCGAATTCCAATAGATTTCAAAGCTTATTCTAATACGAAGACTGACACATTTTTCATTGATGAAAAGTTAATTACAGTGAACGTTTGAAAAAAATATATGCAACGAATCTGCGAACAGATTGACAAGTAAAAGAGAAGAAAAGTTGTATAATTAAAGCTTTCGATCGAGAATTATGCATACTTGATAGTCGCACGCTACTTCAGTTCAACACGTACGTTTCGTTCGTTATGGAAATCATTCGTGTATAGGTGAATTTGTACCTCATTCACGTAAGCTCCTCTTTGGATTTAAGCCGCTCAGTCGCACTCTCTTCATTACCAAAGCTACTCTCTGATTCTTTTGAGTTCAGAGAGCTTATATTTATGCGAGTTTCCCGGCATCACGACTAAAACATTACACGATAAGTAGGTACTTGTACTTGGGAAAGGAGCTTATGTACAGAATTCAAAAAGAGCAAATAATAATCGAGCTCAAGAAGCATACGGCTTAAATCGAACGCGATTATAAATATTTATTTGTAGTGAAAATTAAATGAGTCAAGTGCGCACGTTATAAACACAGCTGTCTAAGTCACGCTCATAACTGTATTGATTGAATGTGTGATGTAGCTAATCCACGTTTAAATGGCTTTCTTCTCTCAGTAGAGCGTAACGTTCGCTGTTGACAACGCAGGTATACTTGAACTTTTTCGTTAGTCAAAATGATCGCATTTACAATAAGTTTCGTTGTTTTCAGTAAAAATTATATAAGAAGCAAAAAAAAATCTTTGACTACTTCTACAAAGATGTTAGACGCTCTCAACAACAACTGCTCATTCTACAGCCTGCTCGAGAGAGAATTGCGCCAATCGAGCTTCTTACAGGCAGTATGCGACAAGTGTGTTTTCGAGATAACCGAGGACGAAGTTGTCAAAGTTATTCTCCTTTTGATCGGCGTGATTGACGAATTGAACGAGTGGGTAGTGGCAACAGACAAGTTTCCCAATAGGTTCACCACGTACATTGAATTCAATTATCGCGCCAAGTGTATTGTTCGACTTATAACGCCTTATGTGCACTTTGCTAATAACAAGATCTTGAAGAAAAGCAGTTCGCGAAGGTTGATTATGATTTTGAGAAATTATGTGAAGGTAATAGGTAACTCGCTTGAAAAGGAGAAACCTAACATATACGATTTTGAAAAGTTATATGACTTATTGCAACGAATGTAGAGGCAAATTAATATGTTACTTGCTTTGTTCGTTTTTGTTAAATATTTTGGTATTTTTTGTATTTATATATCGAACATCAAATTCTTTATTTGAAAACATATATTTTCACGAGTTTCTCGACGTACATATAAGCATGTACTAATCAATGTAATGTGTATTATAATTACGTTAAACGTAAATAAAGTTTTCTTTCAATGACAATTCTTTTTTACTTTCATATCCGTCGAAATAACGCGCAATTAAGTATTTGCTTTTTAATAACGGCGAGGCTTTGAGATTCCAAAGCGGCTGAGGAATTCGATTTACGTGAAACAAAGAACATCTGTAAGACCATAGGGATTGAAAGTATTGAAAGTCAACTTGGATTTCCTGGCACGCAGAGCTTGCATTCTCCGTTCGCGAAATCGCCAACATTCGCGTGAGCGAAAGTCGATCTTACCGAGTGATCGTCTGTACAATTTTTTTTTCAAACCTATTTGTCTTAAGACTTTTTCTTTCGTTAACTTTTGATTAAGAAATTCTTTATTTCATAATTGAAATCATACCCTTCTTCCTGAATAATCCACATCGTAGAAATTCAATACCTCCCGAGTCATAAATTTCCATTAGCTTCTACAGTAAAAAAGAAATGTTCATTCCACTCAACCCACAACGTTCAAGTAAACTCACCCACGCTCTGGAAACTAATAAAAAAAGAAAAAAAGAAAGTTTATCCGCGCAAAACTATTTCCGTATACAGCCAGCAGATAACATTACTAATTGAAACATTGCATCGTATAGGACCTCTCTCTCTCTCTCTCTCTCTCTCTCGAGAACATTCGTTCTCCTTGTAGCTTGAAATTTACGCGTTACTCGCGCTCAGCAGCAGATACATTTTTCCTCGATTCCTCGGGCTCTGCGGAAGCATTCGCGTGAAAGCATTTACGTGTATTTCAAGGGGAGAGAGAGAGAGAGAGAGAGAGAGAGAGAGAAGCGAAGCGCGCGCGTGCCCACCGCGCGAATCCTTCGTAATTCATTCGCGTCTAATTCAGTGGAACTTGGATTTATTGGCGCTCGCTCACCTGCACGGAATCTCCACGCTACGCTGAATTAACGTTAGAAACTCGCTGATTTGCAAATCTTACAATACTTTTGATTGGAGCGTAGAATATTATTTTTTTTTCGATTTTGAAAATAATGAAAATTCGAAAATCGTTGCAGAAATAATTTATCAGACAGTTACGAGTGTCATGTAATTGATAAATTGATTTGAAACGAGCACATACGAGATATATAAAGCTGAAGAGAGAGATCAACGATAGAGCCTCGACGATGGATTAGCTTATACGTGTTGGGATAAGACTATTTAATCCTTTGGAGATTTGCGCGCTCCTCAATATCTCTTCATCCTCGTACCTGTTCGTATTTGAAGTCTTTCACTCTTCTCGTTGATTTGAGTGGGGATTTCTTCAAGTACGGTCAAATTATTCTCCCGAGTAATCGTATTAGTATGTAGTAGATTGTGTAATTTGCTGAGATAGATCATGGTTTTTATGATCGATCGATATCTATGTTAGTATCTGACTTGCCTAATAAACAATCACGTTTCTGATCAATTCTCATTTCACTCAAATCAATCAAATTTCATTCGTTCATTATCGTTCATTTCCAATCAACTATCCTTCACTAGACAAAGTAACGAACTCACTCCAACCCGTATCTACAGTATCCGCGTCGTTTATTTGACATCTTCGTTTACATTCACGCAAACCACGTGTAATTTTTTAACATCGACAGGCTCGCGGTCGAGTGAAAAAAACGACACGGCTTTGACTTTTTTTTTCAGACACTAACGAGTTACGGTGTCGAGAGAAACATGTATATATATATTATATATATATACATCGCGCGCCAATCGCCACTACGATTTACAAGCAGCCAAGCGAAAAAGCTTTGCTCCAGAAAAACGCCTCGTGAAAAAAAAGTGCGCTCACTGCCACATATTTCCTTTTTTTCGAACGCTTGTGTACCTATATACCCTTTTATTTTTGCTGCGTAGTCCGCGTATTTATAGCAATTATTTTTGTTCATTGGGCATACGTAAAGCGATTTCTTTACAATGCATATCGATTCAATGATCCATCGCTCACGGCTGACCGACATTTTTATGTAAATATACTAGGGGATCAGAATATTGGCATGTACATACACGTAACAGACCGGTTTCCGTGAGTTTCTTGTGAAGTTTTATCAAAAAGAGAAACGTCGTAGCATATGCGGATGCGTTCTGATGGAAGCTGTCGATATTTGATGTCAATCATATCTTATATTTTTGTTCTAAAAAGAAACTTTACAATACTTCGCTTTTGAGGAATGCAAGCAAGTCACTTATTCAAGTTCTTTTCGAAATATTTTTGACAGCTTATATATTGTAACTAGCGTTAACGTGAATCCATTTGAAAATATTTTTACTTTACTCGTTGCAAAACTCAGTCCATCAAAAAAAAAATCCAATCATACACAGTGCAGCTAATCTTACAATCAGCGCATTCATCCTACCTCAGTTTTGTGAATTCATCATCCAATCCACTATATGCCAAAAAACGCCATGCGTTCCTATCATTTACT
Organism: Galeopsomyia nigrocyanea; assembly: GCA_035047105.1. Taxonomy (NCBI): domain Eukaryota; kingdom Metazoa; phylum Arthropoda; class Insecta; order Hymenoptera; family Eulophidae; genus Galeopsomyia; species Galeopsomyia nigrocyanea. Next base: position 227,653 of record JAWWMK010000020.1, on the reverse strand, counting down.
CTGAATTCACACATTCAAACAGCCTTCATGCATTTTCGAGCTTGTTCATAGCAACCTTTTAAAGTTTACAATTACTTAAAAATCTTTGGTTGATTAATTTTTATTCCAGTAGAAAAATGCTTTGTAATCCGAATATCTACGTATAACCATGTGAAATAATTAAAAATATCTTTGCCATATTTTAATTAAAGCAGTATGTATACATTTTCTGTTTTTAAAATTCAATTAAAACGTTTATACGACGGTATTTTTAATAACAAAGGATTATCCCTTTCTGCTACCTAAAAAAGCTGCTTTGTAATATTTTTTAATGACGCTACATTTCACATTGCTCATTTAACCGGATAAAATTAAATTTCGTACGAAACCAATTTAGCTTTTCAATTAAAAAAAACAGCAGGAAGAATTTCGTTCTCGCAATTAACGCCGAAACATCTGCGAAAAATAATCACGCCTCTCTGACAAAAAAAAACGAAGAAATTAGTAATCATAACTCACGAAAAATAAAAAATAGTCACACGAAGCTTTGACATATACCAGTAGAACAAAAAAAGGGGGGAAGGATCGCGCGAGCAAAAGGCCAATTTTAATTGCTCGCGCCGAAAAACTCGTTTCGCGCGCTGGCTCACCTCGTCAGCATTAATTCCGTCATAATGAATCGCGCGCGCACCTGCATTGTCGCTCACAAAGTGTGCACCTAGCAGAAAGAAAGAGCCAGAAACTAAAAAAAAAAAAATGAACACTCGGGCGTGTGAAGGGAAATGGACGGGAGAGAGAGGAGGGAAAAAAGCCCAAAGAATTTTCGCCGACGAGGCTGCTGCTACTACTGCCTGTCGCGTCTTTCTCTTGCTGCGTGTCAAATTAAAAATTCATGTTACTCCTGTATGTGTGTGTGCAGTGTATAGCGCGTTCCCTGCGGGACAGGCTATACGATCGCGTTACTTTCAAGAGAGAAGGACGTATGTGGATGAAGTAGAGGAAGGTATTGCGAGAATTATTTCGCGAGCGAGGCAATACATTTTTATTCGAGTAAGTTTTTGATACAGGATTGTTTGGAACAAACACTACTTCGAATTTTAATAATATCGCGTGTGATAATTACAGCAATGAAATGTATTTCATTTTGACTTACTATTGAAAACATAATTATCAACTTTAAAAAAAAAAAAATGCTAAAATACCATGTCGAGCAAAGAATATCTTTCGCAAATGTAGTACAAATGCTCATCATTGCGCACTCACGGTATAAAGCGAGAAGAAAGAAATTCACCAGTAAAACATAAAAATTTCATCAAAGCCTCGGTATTATATATGCGAAAAATGCAGAGACATCGTAGGAAAGGCTGATTGCGAGCATTATACATATAAAATCCGTCGTTTGTGAAAAAAAAAATGCATACACACATTCACGAGAGAGTCGAGCATAACGAATACATTTCTTGGTCACTAAACTTCAAAAGAGAAGCAATTGAATGACCAGTGGATTAATTGAATTGAGGTTGCACGCAATTTGCGCTACTTTTTATATCTCAAAGCCGCACATATTTTTCGACTGCACGCGGAGTAAATCACGAGATGAGAGCTCGCCACACACACACACACACACACACACACACACATACACACACACACACACACACACACACACAGATCCCCACGTTAATACGCAATTTTCTCTCAGATTGATCCGGCGCCCTTTCATTCCGCACGTCTGCTCTCTCTCTCTCTCTCTCTCTCTCTCACGGCAAGCCATTACGAGTCATGTAACGTCGCGCATTTCCGTTCTCTCTCTGTCTCTCTCGGATCAAGCCACGCATAAAATTGTCTCTCTGAGCCGACGTAAGGCCGGATTTTCGGACGGTCACACCATAGCATACTACCCCCTCGCGTGTAATTGTTATTCGGCGTTGTAATTACAATTTCGAGAGAGAGAGAGGCCGCGGTGATTTGGTTTGCGCGCTGAGCGAGGATAATAGACTTGCGGGGTAAGTTTTTTTTTACACTGCGCTTGATGAGTTTTTTTTCTCATCAATTTCACCGTAATAAAGTCGCGAAAGCGAAGGACGAGGAGAAAGCTTTGAATAAATTGCCAAAAGCCACAATGTATTTAGCCACAGCGTGTGAGAGAGATATACATATCCAATAGAAGTTTGACTTTGAACGCGCGCTTGGCGGTTTCTCGAATTCAGTCATAACCCAATTTCTCGTCGATAATTCGGCCATTACACTACTAACGAGCGACTCTCTCCCCGCAGGCGAGTGTGTGTGTGTGCGTGAGTGCAGGAGGGGTATGGTGATTTCGTGGATTAAAGCTTTATTGCTTTGGCTAAATCAAACGACTCGGTCTATCTGTCTCGCTGCCTGTGTGTGTTTGTTTGCTCGAGTCGTTTGTCGGCGAGGAGGCAATTTGCCAGTTGAGGTTCTGCTCTGCCTCGTTTGTGGATTTTGATTGCAAGCTCTGGGATATGCTGACTAGGTTCTCCGTGATTTTTTTTTTGTTTTTCTGGGGTAATTAGAGTTATATTTGATTATTTGATGTAATGAACGTACTTTGGAGATGAAATTTACTTTACAATATCTGTGCGTAAATTTTATTTAAAATTTTTAATATTTATATGAAAACTTCTTAGAAATATATGTGAAAAAAAGTAGGCTTTTCTATAACTTTATCAATAAAGTATAAACTACTCAATCAAGTGGGCTAATCATTACATCGTGTACAGCATACAAATAAACACCATGTAATATCCGATCAACAATGGCTTTCCGCCAGGCATTTGTCAATTTTCCTCTAAATAGCATCTACACACAATATACAATGTACCGTTCTAGCGTTCAACCATTAAATTTGCACGCTCAATTATTTGTATCAATCATGCCGGAATATTACAGGATCCCGTGTAGTATTCATGCAACGAGAGTTTATACGCCGGTCGCAAATGTATACATGTTGATCATTCGTTGAATAGATGCCATGCGCGAGCTTACACAAAGCCCTACATCAAATATTCAGTTCTTGCCTTTGAAGGATTTTTGTCCTGATCGATGTGTATATATTTCCCGAGTGACAATTTTGTTTGAAAAACTCACTCTTTCTCTCTGGCAATCATTTTTGTAAATATAATGTTCCAGTAATATCGAGGTAATAAATGTTATTAATTTGGGTATTGGAAGTCGATTTTTAATAAAAGTCGAATTTTCGATTAAAAGATGAGTGAGATAAAATTGAAATTTTTATACACTCTTGGTTTTCAAAGGGATATTTAAATAAATAATAATATTATTTTTTTTTGGTAAATCAAGCTTTAACGAAAATGAACCTCGATCCATTTAATCAACTTACTCTCGATAAACCATCAAAACCATAGCCACACAAAACGAAACTTCTACTCGCAGAGCGCACCCGGATGCAATCTATTGCCTAAGCATACGCTTTCTCCATGGCAATCGAGAGATGCGCGACGTTAATTAACAAGGTCTCTCTCTCTCTCTCTCGCACACAAGTATATGTGTTTATGCGCTTCGGCGTGTATGTTTCCGGCGTGCATTGTGCCGCTTAATTATCGACGCGCGCCGACAATGGAACTATAATTCGCCGTATCTGCGTGTATAGCTGTCGAAAGGAGGACATTGTTTTGGCTTCGCCGTGACATCTCAAAGGATGTCGTTTGTCTGATCGTCACCCCCAAAGCGCAAGGCTCGATTTTCATGATTATCTTCGTGCAAACAGCGAAGACTCCTTTTTATGTTTCGTTCACTTCGCCAAATTACGGGTATTCATCCTGCTGGAATAATCGAGAAGTTTTTTTTTCGAGTGCAGCCGAAATTATACGACGTAGGTTTTACTTTGATTGCTGGTGGATTTTTCATCGGGGAATGTATCGATCGCTTAGCAAGCAAGTTTGAACTCCTACATACATTCATTTTCGCCTTTCCCCGAAAAAAACAACATTTTGAAATATCAAGTCGAAAACAACGCCAGTGTCTGGCCGACATTTATTGTATTCAACGCCACTCAGTTTCCATTTGCCCTCGTGTACGCATTACACACAAATCATAGTGTCGAGCGTTTTCGCGTCGGACTTGAAGCGCGCGAGCGCTCATTGTTTTAGCTCGCGCGCATGCATACAATTATGGCAGGCAGGAAGGGCCTCGTTATTTCAACGCCTCCAGCTCTTCCCTTATTAATCACGCGGCCATTAATTAGCATAAAATTTGCAAAACGCGCGGGGGTCTCGCTCATTGTCGAGGCGTGAAAGTTGTCAGCGTGAGCGCGCGAGCAATTGTATAAGCGCAACTTTGTTGACTGCACGCTGGCGGGAGGTGTGTGTGTGTGCAGCTAGCGGAAAGCCGCTAAATGTCGAGACTGGACCCGCCTTTTTTGATGAATAGCTTTATGCGTATACGTGAGTTTTTGAGATTTTCAGTTGGAATTTGTATAATTGAATTCAGAGAGTGGAATAATATATGTCCGTACCGAAACTCGAGTCACTTTTATATGTCTGACCATAATCGTGTTTTACCACTTGAAAATGCATATCACCGTTGTGTATTTTCGAAAAAAAAAATCGCAAGCAGACCGACAAAACGTCCAGCCGGGGCTACTTAACTTTCCATTCAGGCGAATTCCAAACAAGCTAACGATCGAGGTTCCATACAAAACAGCAAGTTCCGGGAAGGTGTATACCTATAGATATCCACGATCGCAGCTTACGTGGACAGTTTGACCTCGGCCCCCGCAAGTTGCGAACGTCGAACGCTCCGAGAATAATTACGTAGCTAACGAAAGGTTAGAGAGAGCGAGAGAGTGAGAGCATGCTACAACGGTATGCCAGCTTGAGGACAGATTGCAGACGACGATGAGCCTTCGTACACACACGTGTGCACATTGCGGATACCCATAAGGGCTTGTACTTCGACTAAGGGCCGAGATGTGCTTGCGCCTTTGCATGCTAATCGATATGTTTGTCGTGGCTTGGTTTTAAGTGGGTTTTAACGATAGTGATTTTAAGGTAATGATGCAATAATCTTTTAGTAAGCTTAGTTGCCGTGAGAAATTTTTGTATTTTTAGATATCTTATCTGTTTTATGTTGTAGTTAAAAATTTAATTGTCCGTAAATACAGCGGGATAATAGAATTGATCAGTTGAGTTTGAATAACACGAACGGAACTAATGAACTGTTTTTCGCACAAAGGTAGGTGTATAATTATAGATTCAACATTGATTAGCGCGCCGTAACGAAAGAGAATAACGAAGCGGGCAGTGCGAAACAGCAGTTTAATCCAAAATTACATGCGCGTAAAAAATAGTAAACAATCATTCTTTTTACAATGGGCTTTGAGAGACGACAGCGATTTAATCAATTTTACTAATTAATTTGCAGAAATCAGGCTTACTGGCACATCGCGTTAATTCAATCGGCTTCAAAGAAGGCTAATTGAAGCAGCAAAACTGAAGCGAACAAAACGAGAAAATAAAGAGAGTGCCGCTCGAGAAAAAAAAATAAAGCAATTAACGCCAAGAAAACAGGGTCATCCTTTCATACGACCTGGAAATTAGTTCTGTTTTTAATTAAAGCGGGGGGGATGACGTAATTTCGCTCATCTTAAAAAGCAGGGATGAAAATTTCTCTTAAAAGAAAGGAACCTCCGTGGACTAAACAAGCTTTTCTTTTTTTTCTCTCTCTCTCTTTCCTTGTAGTTTTCGCTTGAATAAAGGCAATTTTTGCTGGTAATTGTTTTTCTACTCTTTTCATATCTGTCTTTTTCTAAATCTAATTAAAATTTACAATGGTAAACAAAGAGAAGCGTTTTTGAAATTAAAAATTTTTTTTTAAGTCAAGAGTATTTAATGTTGCGTTTTAACAATAATCCAATTAAATTCTGTATGTAGATACGTTTATTGTTAAGCATGATTGGTCAGTTTATTAAAAATTTAAAATATAATAATGATATCCCAATAGTGAACTAAATTATATCAATACATTTATGTAATCAACTAATGGATATTAATTCGCTACTAAATATACGGTTTTCAAATCAAAGTAAATAGATTATTATTAATGAACTTGATTCCAAATTAATACCAAAATTTATATATCTCTGTGCATACTCTATGCAAGTTTGCATGACTTTCATCCTATCATTTATTCAACCATAAATGCACAAATTATACTTTTGCCAATCATCGAATTTGCTAGAAATAACTTGCATTCCGATAATAAATTCTCGAAAAAGCAGCTTATGCGAAAAAAAAAAAAATGGACAGCTGCCGCTGTATTGGGGCAAAAGAACAATAAAAAAGCGATTTCGCGCGGGCGCGAGTGTCATGTACATCGGATCAGTCGGCAATGCAATCAAATAAATTGTCGCGCGATGTGCCCTTTTTTTTCCGTCGATTGAACTCGTCAACAGAGCTTTCTCTCTCTCATTCGCGTATACGAGCGATACGTACACATACGCGCGCGCACACAAATGCCTATACAGCCCGCTTCGTTGCATTTTAGGCTGATTGGTACTTCAGTGTTTGCCCTTCTTGTGTATATATAGTCAGTGCTTTATTTGAAATGCTACTATTCACGTTATATAACCTCATACTTTGTGGGTGGTATATATATAGCTTTAGTGTACCCTTTTTTCGGATATTGTTTGTTTGTTAAGGACTGCAGAGTAATCCAGATTGATTGGGTTTCTTATATTCCCTAAAACATTAGACGCGTTTTTTAATTTACGGATAAATTTTTTTTTCGAAGATTATAAAAATATTCATTTATCCATTACGTATGTCAATCAGATCGCAATACGAATAGACATAGGAGAATGTAATGCTAATTATTAAAAAATTAAATGCAATTTATGCAAGGAAAAAAGTAGAACCAAAATGAACGAACTAAAGGAATTTGAATATAAAAGGGACGCAGGCAATAAGTTAGATAAAACGTAGAAGAAAGAAAAGAACGTTTGATGTGTTAATTTGTTCTGGAGTTAATTGTAAAAGCAATTATACTTGATGAGAACCAACAAAGAAATGAGAAAAACGAACGAAGCGCACCACCTGACAAAGAGGAAGAGAGAGAGAGAGAGAGAGAGAGAGAGAGAGAGAGAAAGAGTTGAAGAGCTGGGCGGTGGAGGCTTTCATTATTCTGTGTAACACACGTAGCTTCGAATGCCCAAGTATTCGAGTAATTGCACTCCAGCTCGTTGTTTCTAACATTGTTCACTGGCTCCTCCTCCTACTCTTCCGTTTTTTTTTGTTCGGTCGAATTAATCTTTCAAAGTATACCGCGCTCGATTTTTCCACTGGCCTCTGTGTTTGCAGTTTTGAGTGTGTGTGTGTGTGTGTACATTTCGCGGAATGTTCGCGGAAGGGCTTGATGCTTTCAACTCTCGTTAATTGACGAGTCGATTGCAGTACAGCTGAAACAATAGCGATTTCTGCTATCGAGTTGTATGGACTATAAAGGTGTGTTTCATTCCATTCATTCTGCCCATATTTTGATAAGTCTTGGTTTTTCAAGAAATCGTCTTGTAAATTCATAAAAATGCGCTTAAAAAATTGTCGAAGATATTTTCAATATTAACCACAATTTCGAATTGTAAAGTCAAAAGCGAGCCAGTAATTTCTTCGAAAGCCAGCGGAACGAAAAATTTCAGCTTCCCCGATTTCGCAAGTAGCAATTTTGCATTTCTCAATGGGTCGGCAGCGTTCGCGTTCGAAGCATCTCTCGGTCGTAAAAAAATTAATGAAAACGCGGCGTGATTCTCAACCAGCAATAAATTTCCGAGCTCGCGACGTTGCAATAAAGTCTCTTCTCGTTACATCGCTCCTTATCGCGATTAGGAGCCATAGGAAGGATAAAAAAAAAGAAAAAAAGAGAGACAGAAGAGAGAAAGGCGACATAACGGTGGCTCGTAAAAGGTTGGTGTGGCGCGCGCTCGCGTCAATAAACTGTGAGCTGAGGTGTTGAGCGCGTAGACCGATATTTACGAGACTCGTGCTTGCCATTCTCGAAACTCGAAATTGATTCCGATGCCGATCGTATAACTTTTTTTTCGTTTCACTGGTCGCTGATCATTCGTGCGGTTTTTTTTGTTCTTCGACAACGCGAATGTGAGTTTATACGCGAGGATCTACACTGGCGCGGCGCGCGTGTGTGTAGCGATGTATGTAGTTTATGATTTTTGCGTCGTGCGAAACGAGCAAAGTTAAGGCCGTCAAATGTCTGTGAAGCGTGATGGATTGCCAAAAGCTAGTTCGCCTGTTATATGGATTACGACTTGCAGGGTAATGTCGCTCCGCGTGTATGCAGAACAAACATTTCGGCTTTTATAACTTTTTCGAAGGATCGTGTATTTTTTATTACCTAAATTGATTGACGTGAATGTATTACCCAACCAGTATGCTTAACGGAGTCTATATTCAATTATTACACTCTCTTTTCAATCATTGAAAAGAATGCCGTATACGAGTATCAGAATATCATTTTACGTTGGTCGGCTTACAAAATATAGGCGCGCTTTTGAAGAGATTATTGAGTGTATACAACAAAAAAAAAGTTTCTTATTGAAAGAATTCAATAGCCCATTCAATTGAATAAGAGAGCGCCGCTTAAAAAAATTTTGTCCAGCGTTGTACATAGGGTTATGTATAAAAATGATTTTACATAATATTATAAGATTATATATAATTTGACAAACTATTATGTATAATCTGAAAATATTATGTACAATTTGAGATTTTATCCAATTTGACAAATTTGCATACAATCTGCATACAATTGTATATAGTTTTTATAAAGTCCTTGACATTATGTCCAATTCGACAAAATTTTATATACAAAACAACTGCTTAAATATCGGTTTCATCGCTAACAACAACGTCATGCAGTTATTTTTTACATAAAATTTTGTCAGATTGGACATAATGTCAAGGACTTTATAAAAACTATATACAATTGAATGCAGATTGTATACAAATTTGTCAAATTGGATAAAATCTCAAATTGTACATATTTTCAGATTACACATAATAGTTTGTCAAATTATACATAATCTTATAATATTATGTAAAATCATTTTTATGCATAACCCTATGAGTGAGTGCTCCAGAGAATCTGCCCGACGAACGCGTCAAATTAGCGGCAATTCACAGTCGCGTCCCACCGAAGAGTAAAAAATAAAATTTAAATAAAAAATAAAGTTCTAAGAAAAATAATAATCATAAAAACATACGACCGACCTCTTTCATTTATGATGCTTTCTATGCGCGTAGTTGGCTTGGACGCCACTATTCAATTCGGATATGCAATATTTAAATTTTTCCAAACATAATCAAAAAATCGAATCTGAATAAAAAATAAACTTCTCAAAAAATAATAATAATAAAAACGCGTGACCATCCTTTTTCAATTATGATGCTTTGTTTCGTGCCCTCTTAGGTTTCTTTGGATCCAAAGCTGCTTTTGTATCGACGAACTCTCTGAAAAGTGATCGAAGATTCGATGAATTGATAGCCGAGTGGAAATTTAATTGGCCAAAAACTTCAAAAGATCCTTGAAAATACTCTTAGGTGATTAATTAACGAGGTGAAATAGCATTCAAATGAAAAAAAAAGTAGATAAATACTTTTCTGGTAAAATAAAAAAAACAACTCGAAAATATATTTCTTCATTCCATACTCACTCTGGAACTTTTATTTTTTACTAGCTGTAAACTCAGCACGCCGTCCGCGCGTGCGGGAAGCGATAAATAACCAGGGTGTGCGCGTACACGGTGGGGCATGTTAATAAGCTCGCACCTGCATGAGAGTATAAAACGAGCCTTTATTCCTTCTGCTCTTTCTTCTTTTGTGAAAAGCCACTAGTAGTAGTAGTAGTAGTAGTAGTAGTAGTAGTAGTAGTAGTAGTAGAGGATCCCCGGGAACGCTTATAAAATTAAGTCGACGGATTTCCTTGCCGCACCTGCCTTTTTTCTCTCCCCCCCTCTCCATCTCTCTCTCTCTCTCTCTCTCTCTCTCTCTCTCTCTCTCTCGCTCTCCCGTGTGCCTGGGTGGCGGCGTCCGACCGAAGCCGTGCAATTTCACTCGAAACACGCTCGCTCGCGGAAGCCGCTTCCGCATCGTGAACAAAGAGAATCTCGAGGGAAACGGGCAGAGGCGAAATTGAGGTGAGATGTACGTCTAGACGAGGAATTTAGTCCCCAAGATTCGATAGTTTTATGATCTTTTCGCCAATTTTCTCTCGCAGTTTGAATATATTTCTGCTTCTTCTTCGTTTTCTTTTTTGTCGAGACACTGTTTTATGAAGTAGATTGTAGAGCTCTGCGAAAGAAAATTTGAACAAACAAAATCGTTAAAGTGATAAATATAAAGGTCTTACGTTCAACTGAAGGTTTACTTTTTAAAGAAGAAATTGTAGAGTCATTACTTAATTGAGAAGAAATGAAACGTAGTTCGAGAGTTCAATCGGAATAAAAGCCAGAATAGTGACTTGAATTAAGTACCGTGAAGAGAAAGAGGCAAACAAATAAAAAGCCGAACGTAATAAGTATTACCGAAAGAGGAATGAAAGAATTAAGAGGTAAATTAAAAGCCTCGAGAATCCTACGACGAGGAAAAGCTGAAAGGAAAGAAGTGGGGGAGAGAGGGGGAAGAAAAAGGACAACTGCTGACGGTACTTACAGTTGAGTAGTGCAGTTGATTACCCTATAAATTATGGGATGTAAAATGGAAAGAGTTTTGATAAAGTGTTGGGTTTTTATATTTTTTATAATGCGTGTACGAAATCAACAGATGAAATTTTAATAAAAGGTTTATCGAGAGAAAAGCAGCTTTCATTTTTACAGCGATTAATTATAAATGAAAATTATTACACAATACTAATTCCTGATTTATTCGTTCGTGTCAGATATTTTTCGTTTCTCTGAATTCATTGATTTCTGAAGTAGATGAAATTTGTAAAAATTATAAGAGGCAAATTTTTGTGTGTGTGGATGATTTAGTGCGTTTGTTAGAATAATTACGCATTATACGCGCTCGAGGCACGAAAAAACTTTCTCGACAGTGACTAATGGTCGAGTATCATATCGCAGTAGTAGCTGCCGAGTTCTAGTCAGACGTAAACGCGTAAAATTCTTATCTTAATGGAAGTTGTTACTTGTGATTTATAATGATCTTAACTGGACGTGTATTCATTGCGTGTAACATCGTGTGATTAACTATACTTTCGCACTTCCATACGGTTAAATAAATATTACGTAGGCCTATAAATTATTTGTTTGCGATGTATGGTTATTACATAGATTCGGTATTGGCTTCAGTTGTTATTATGAACTGTCTATCTGTATAAAATAGAAATTTTGTAGTTATGCTTCAAATATTTATCTTTTTTAAGATAAACTACAGCTACACATGTCACTAACTCCACAACAAATAGACTACACACGAAAAAAAAGAAACATATTTTTTTCCATCTCGTTGCAATGTTCTTTTTCAGTTGTTATACAAGTACTCCGTCACTATTAAAAATGACTGTCGTACGTTTTTGTATACGTATAAAAAAAGGGGGGAGGGGGCACAGCGTTGGACTTCGCCCGTATAGTGAAACTTCAGAAATGACGGAAAAATATTAAAGCGTCCATGCGCGCAGCGCGTCATCGTTCAAAACGTCGCGCTGCTCGCGCCTGCATAATTCCCACTGCGCGCGGACAGTGATGAATTTTTGTATTTATCAAAACTGTCACGACAAAACGGCGTGTATTCGGTTGAGGGAGAACGGAAAACTCGAAACCTATTCGCTCCAATATTATTTTGACCCGCCGAGTGCTGGCGTGTATACGTAAACCAATACCGTTTTGTTTGGAAAAGCCCCGCGCTCTTTGCGAGGAAAAACGATCAGATGTATATTTGTTGTACTTTTTCATTATTTGCCCGGGTGTCAACTGTTTCTCTCGATTACATGATTTTATAAACAATATTTGGTCTTCGCGTTACATCAACTTTTAATTACAGTTACCGCGGAGTTACTTTTATTATTAGTTACCGTACGTGTGGAATGATTGAATTTTCCTGGATTATCGTTCTAAATGAAAACGCTTTTGATTGGATGCACATATTTGCGAAATATTCAGACTTGTATGAGTGAGTTGGAGATCGAATAAAATTTAATTACGTACACAATTTCGAAGCCGAAGTAAACCTTACAATCTACCGTATAAATAAAAATTACACTCGAGAGCAGCACAGCAAATAAAAATCAATAATTGTACGACCCTTTTGGCTGAATAATTAATGAATTCATTATAACCCACGTGGAAAGCCATCAGCAGCTACTTTTCTGTGTTATACGCCGCGTCGAATGCTTGTGCACTGCGAGCTTCGGGAAACTTTGTATGTGTGTCTCTGTGCGTGAATATGTGCTATTGGCAATTATTGAATATCGGATTAAGGGATCCGACGTTAGCGCGGTCAGACCAAGCAAAAACACTCATTACACGTGCTTATGAGCAAATATATGCATTTCGCCCTGTGGGGATTATACGGCGAACCGGCCGCCGAGCTACGTGTTAGTCTTCTGGATTATCCTTTCGTTGGACCTTTCAAGCGAATATTACTTATAGCAGCTATACAATGGGCATTGTGCGCAATTGAAAAAGAGAAAAGGCGTATACGATTTTGTGTTTTAGGAAATTCGGCTGTTCGAGTGATAAAAAAATCCTAACTCCATCATATTCGCATGCATGTGACGTTGGCAATCAGAGTGGTGTAATACAAACAAAAGTTTTTTCTTTCAAAGTACTATATAGCTCGCGGGCTTGATATCAGCGCTATCTTTGTCGAGAACATTATTAACAAATCTTTTTTTTTGTTGCATCCAATGTTTTTTACATTCGAGAATATTAAACGCAAACATTTTTCCATTTTGTTTTTCACCAAGGTAGAATATCTGTGGAAGCGAGCTCGCTGAAAAAACAAAAAAAAAACATTGGTACTCATCCGTCGCGTTTGATTTTTCACGACAGAGAGAAAGGCACGTATATCGCGCCATTTATTCGTCCAGCGTGTGTGTGTGAGTTTCGAAAGGTAAATGATGAATAGCTTGATTGTCCATGCAACGCGAATTGCATCATAAATTCATTATTAAAAACTTTTCGGGAGCTTTTCCTCGTACTGTAACGGACGAAAGTGTGTTATGCTCTCTGACAAAACGAACGCTGACGATGGTTGATTTATACATTTCGAAGACGCTTTGAAAAATATTTCTTTAGATTCATTTCACATAATACCCAGCAGTGAATGAATATAACAGACGAAAAAAGAAGTTGCGAGTGCGTACAACGCGAACACGAACAGTTCATAGTCGAACGAGTTACAATAGCTAATTGAATTACCGAGGCAGGAATAGATCCACGTGTGCGCGTGTGATGACCACATGTGCGCGGCCAAATTTTGCGCGAGCGTTTGGCTGTGTGTGCGTGTGTGGATAAAAGCGACGCTTACTCCCTCCTCTTCGTGATTTATGGAGTGGACGAGCTTTTGGAAATTCGCGATACCATCGACTTCTGTTGCGGCTGAATGTTCCGATAGACGCATCGTTGAATTGCAATGAGGCCTTCGGTTCGACAGTTGCAAGGTCACAATACAATTGCGTTTTTTTTAATGGTTTTAAACTTACCTTCGATTCTTTTTAGATTTTTGGTAAAGTTTTTATTTTACTCGTGGATTAAATCAGTTTTTAAACCCACCTTTAAATCTAAATCACCCCTTTGGTATTCCACTAAACTAAGCTTTATACGTCTCGTAGTAAACTCTCAGCTATCTTACGTGTTTTCAAAGCAATCCAACAAAAAATCGTTAAATTTGTTACTTCGCATCAGTTCACCTCGTGAGAGAATTTCGCGAAATACCCCAAACGTGCGAACGCTCGGTGCGTTTTCGCTTTAAAGCGCTCCTATAGCGCGCCAGTTCTCGAGATGCGCGAGTGAGCGAGAGCGAAAACTTGAAAACTATTTGTAATTACGTTCTCGTGCGCGCGGCTCGAATTGCTCTTTGCGGGCTTTAAATCCCATTCATTGCCGCAGGAGAGAAAAAAATACGAGAAAACATCATGTCGAAGGCAAGTTTAAAGCATGATTACGCCTATATGTATAGTGAGATCAAAATTCTTTCGTTTTATTCCTTGTTTTTGTTTTGTTTTTTTTTTGTTGATCCATCACATTCGACGCGCGCATTAGTTACATCTATTTGCGTGGAATATTTGCGATTAATAGACATAGCCAGTTTCGATATGGCAATACTCGTATGTAATGCAATATTCGCTGATTAATATTATGATTTCGCATAGAAATTCAAAGCTGAATATTACAACAACAACGTATAATACGAGATCTCGAGCAATCCATTATTGTCGACAGAAAGCTTACTGCTTGTTTTCAATATTTACCGAAAATCACGATGCGCACCGCAGAGTTCAATCACTCGAATGCAGTTTACCTTTAATTATTACGCATTGTATTACAGCTCGACGTTATTATGTATATATATGGAACACAGCATACATAGTTAAAGTTTAATTTAACCGGATGCTGGCGTTTCGAGAGGACAAAAGCTTGGTTGGCTTACCGCTATGTATGGCTTTCTCTCTCACACACACACAGCGCGACTCTAATAGAGAGATCGGAAAATTTGCGATCGATTTGTCGCGTGGTTTGATGCATTACGCATCACAGCCAAGGCCGCACGGCATCGGACACTTCTCATTAATTTTCTAATTTGATTTTAGCCCATGCGCGCACATCACAGTGTTGGTTATTCAATTGACCGACCGGAGGCTTTATTAAGCGAGTTTCACGTGTACTTTGAGAATTTCAAAATTGGATTTCACTTTGTTATGTGAATTTTGGATTATTCTCCGTCGGCAATTGAAAAATCGAATACTCTCCAAATTAAATTCGAGCTATCAAATATTCTCGCGTAATAAACAGAGAGCGAGATTCGCAAGGAAACCCGAAGCAGAAACGGCGTCGTCGTAGCAGTAATTCATCAATACAGGTGTCGAGAAGCGAGCGAAGGAAAATCAAGAAATCCGCGCGGCGGGCGCTGCTTCTCACACGACGCACGTCTTCGGCTAACGAAGCAGCTCTCTCTCTCTCTCTCTGTCTCTCTGGGGTAGCGTCGTTAATTCCGTGTATATAGTCGGCTCGTGTCTTTTGCGCTTTCTCTCGCGTGTCTAATTTACATTTTTTTGCAAATTGACCTCCTCTATCGCTTTGAATTGTTGCCAAATTGAAATGAAACACCTTTGTTCGAATAAAACAGGGCTAGCCGTTTTTTTTTCGATTGGCCGAGGAATATACCGCTTGAATTCAGTTTAATCCGTCGAAGAATTTCATCTGTAGCTAACTATCGGAATAAAAGTCATTTGAAACCTGCATCCATACAGGCTATTGTGTGATTTCTCTTTCTCTCTCTCTCTCTCTCGTTTGAATCCGATTCCAATGGAATTTATGGCGCACCTTTATCGGATACTCATGTGTGTGTGTGTGTGTGTGTGTGTGTGTGTGTGTGTGTGTGTGTGTGCGTGTGGGCGTGTTTGTATTAATTCTATTGACGCTGACGAGTGTCCCAATAGAATCGTGTCAGCAGCTTGCCATTTTTTTTCGGTTTTGCTGTTCCTTTTTTTCATCCCACCGCGTGTGACACGCGTGCGTTGGTTTGATTTTCCCATTAAAAGCTGCGAGTTCGAGTATGTACAAAAAAAAGTAAA
The DNA here is from genome assembly GCA_035047105.1 of Galeopsomyia nigrocyanea. Taxonomy (NCBI): domain Eukaryota; kingdom Metazoa; phylum Arthropoda; class Insecta; order Hymenoptera; family Eulophidae; genus Galeopsomyia; species Galeopsomyia nigrocyanea. The sequence goes on along the minus strand of JAWWMK010000020.1, from coordinate 211,891 downwards.
TAGAATCACTTCTCGCATGATTTTTTTTGTTGAAATCCAGTAGAGATTTCTTTTTTATTCGGAGAGAGCAACAACGAGATTTTTGTTATTAATCTCGGTGATTGTCATGCACATACTGATAGCTATCCATAGAAGCTCACGCATCCTTTGAATATTAGCGATGCTATAAACAAGCTCATAACCCAATTTCCCACGACCGACCTTGCGCTCCGATAATTTGGCTATTACACGATGTCGCCGTAGCAGCAGCAGCAGCCCGAGGCTGTCGAGTCCGTTGCCGACGTGATTTCGCCGGATATTCGTAGCGATCGTGTGTGTAAGTTTGTTGTCGATCCCTTTGTTATTGGTTTGTGAGATTGACAGATTCTATTCAATTGAAACATATACAAATGAATAACGTTGAAACAATTGCAAATGAGAAGCAAATAGATTATGTGAAAGCAAAAATTCACCTGAGACTTTTATTAACATTTATATATTTTTCAATTGAAATAGGCTTTTTCAATAAATTATAAATATTTCAACAAATAATAAATAAATGAAAACTAGTTTATCCGGAGGAAATACGAAATTCTGCATTACACGGCGCGCATCAATAGACGTCAAACCCGTCAGTCATATTCGATGCTATTGGTTTATACCACGGCTCATTCGTCAAATTTCCATTGAACAACGCCTCTATTGAGCTCGTGCGCGTTCATCTCTGAACACTCTCTCTCTCGCTCTCTTGCCTTTTCGGCCATTAAATTTGCACGCTCAATTATTTCTATCAATCAAAAGATATTACAGCTCGCGCAAGAGCTATTCATGCGGATGTGCTTTCATCTGATGGATATGGGGTTTTAGGGTATACACGGTGATTATATTTCTGTGTATATATACGAATGACGAGTTTTTCACGCTATTAATGACGTCGTCATCGTTCAGTTGGTGTATGATCTACGCTTCAATTTGATTGACATATATAACGTCAATGCGACTTCTCTCGTGTGCGCGAATCAATGATATCTAAAGCCACAAATGTCTCAAGATCATTGACGACACGGCTCTGTGCGGTTCGCTTTAGTTGACATCAATTATGCAGTACGACGTTCTCTCCCGATGGACGGGACGGAGGAGGACATTGACAACCATCCATCTGCATAATCGCTTTATGTTTATGCATTCACTGTATTCAATCATGGATTGTTGTCCATGGCACGGACTATTTCTTACACAATTCAGAGTCTACTCAAGGGACAAATTGAGCACTAGCAAATTTATCACAAACCAAAAATTTCAGAATCAAATTGGATACGACGTATACGTATCAGCCCTCAGTACTATCTAAAATTTATACAATACTTTATTGGTTCATAATTTCCAAACGCAAAATAGAATCCCGACAAAACTTGCTGTGCACTTTCTGTATAGCATTAGAATACGATAGAAAGATGAATTAGAGTTGCGCAAAGCTCGAGAGGGCAGCCATATCAGTGATTGTCTAAAAGGGCCACAAGTCGCAAATTTGACCTTTGCGAGTTTATCGGTTCACAATTTCAATAAAACTTGCTGGGTCCTTTCTAGATAGTATTAGATTGCGATAGAAAGTCGAATCAGACGTTTAATAATACTCCAAGGTGTAAAATGACTGTTCACAACAATTCAAGGCTTGTTGATTTTCATATTCAATCCCAAACTGATGAATTATTGTGTAAAATCTTGATAGTACTCGTATTGATACTCACATACGCTCTATCCAACTTGATTCTGCAATTTTTGGCGTTCGATAAATTTGCTTGTGCTCTTTTTGTCCCTTGAGTAGAATATGAACTGTGTAATAAATAGTCTATGCCATCGTTGCCCGTTTGCAAAATACAAAATAAAAATTCACTTGGCCGCAGTGGATAAAACGTCGTTTTCGAAATATACGCGGAAAATAAACAGCCGACAATTCACGCTTATTACTCTGCCAAACGCAGCGCAGCAGCAGCAGCAGCAGCAGCAGCCGGTAATTAGGAGTAATAACCTTTTTCCCGTCTCCCTGTGCGTGTGTATTGTGTTGCGACCGCCGTTTTAGTCATGCAACAGCACAACATTTTCGCTTAAACCCACCGCTTGTTAATGTGTCCTAATTAACGACGGAGATCATTAATTAGCCGCGATGTATGCAGCTTTCTCTCTGAAAACTAGATACACGCAGATACACCGCGTATAATGAGAGTTCGAAAGGGTTGCAGCGTTGCCGTCATTTTTTTTATTTTATCATTTCGACATAATGCTGCTGCTACTGCTGCTTGTTATTTTCGGAGTACATAGATTGAATAACGTTGATGTTTTGTGTGTGGTCAATTTACAGCTGCTGTCGGAAACAACGATCGCGAAAAATTCGTTGAATATTTTCATTCTTTTTATTTTTCGTGCGACTGAAATTCTACGAATGCTTTTCCCACAGCTTCGCAGTATACATTGGTATTATTAAATACCGCGAAACATTTGAATTCTCTTATTGCATACTTTATTGGATTTTAAAACCCGCGATGTGTAAGGTAAAAGGAAATATTTGAAAAATAAAGCGAAATGAAAAAAACAAGGGCGGTACGGAGAAGAGGGGGAGAGAGAAAAAACCGTTGCAAGCGGAATTTACACGAGTACGTTTCGCATATGCAAAAGCGCGCGAATCATATATATCGCTTTGTATGCATGCTCTCGTTGGATTGCGAGCCGCCTGCGTAAAGTGGGCAAGCTTGCCCCCTCGAGTTCATTTTGTTTGCTGCGTGCAATACTTTGGGTTCACAATAATTAGTTGGAAATATGGATCGTAATTATTAATAAATAACCGTGAAAATGTGAAACTCAAAATAGCGATATTAAATGAAAAAAAAAATTCATTCTCATCGATAAACGTGCATGTGTAATATAAACAATGCTGATAATTATTCTCCAGTTAAAAGCCGTAAAGCTTCAAAATAAAAATAAAATTCAACGAAAGAACGGAAAGCTATTTCAAATCAGAGTTCACCAGTAGTACTGACCAGAGTCAAATAGTAATCTCTCAAGACGATTTGCCCTAATCCGTAGTTTAGGTATTCATCAGTCGTATACTCGCTCGCAAGCTCTCCGAAACGCATGTAGTAGTATACAACAATGCGCCTGACTGGCGAGTAACTTTCCTTGGCGTAGAGTACTACGCGTTGCGCGAGAGTAGTCGTTGGCAGTCGGTCTCTCTCCCTCTCGTAACTTTGGAATGCTGTTGCGGATTCAATTATTTCCGATGCTCCAACTAGCTAGCTTTGAGCAAACTAAATTCGTGATTTATGGCTGCGTTTGTTACGTTCATTCGATGTATTAATAGAAGTATATGTGGTTGGAATTTTGTATTGATAAAGTTCCTGGGTGTAATTCGAATGGAATTAGTCGTGTGTCTGACTATACGCATAGCTTTACTACTAGAAATTTACTTTCACGATACAGCGGATTTGTTTTATTCAACTGACAGTTGAGTTTGTTTGAAAATTACAAGATACATTTACAAAATTTACGGGATGTGTTGTTTATTATTACACGATCGTAATGGCTTCTAAACAACGATAAAAAAAATAAGCACGTACTAGGTCGATTGGCACACATTATCGGGTGGGAATTTGTACGTAGGCCATGTACGCGGGATAATTTACGGCGTAATTGTTTATTTAAAAAAAAAAGATAAAAGGAGTAGAATGAAAAATTCATGCGGCGAAATGGTATACGAACGAGATTTCGTCTATTATTTGCTTCTCTTCGGCCGCAATCAAAGTTAATTTCCAATATCAGCGCTATCGGTACTTGGATTATCGAATTTTCACGTCGCAATTCTTCCGGGAGTTTATCCCCCCGTGGGACAATAAAGAAAGTCTGATGTAGTAGCAATCCCGGCGAAACTTTCCTCTTCCACTTCTTCTTTCTTTTTCTCAATACGAGTCGTCTAGCGCGTCGTTCTTTACAAAAAAAAAAAGACAAGACTGATTTCTTTGTAGTTTCGTATAGCTATCAATAAGATCTGAAGCTTTTGAAAATAAAACTGCGATATAAACAATGGAAATATTTTATTGGGAAATTTCAAGACAAATTTGTTTATCGATGCGTAATCAAGTTACGTAAAACGATATCAACATTTCATAACTATTATAGGCAAACACTTGCGTGAACATTTGAACGACTAACTCTGAAGTCCGGGATGCAGTATATGTATGCGTGTAAATCGATACATCTGCACTTTGCCAAGCAAATTAATAATGGCAGAATAGCGGAAGGTCGGTTAAATGATATCGACCAGCTTAATTAGCGGATAATTCAGTGTTTAATAGGAATCTATCAAGTAACTTGTAATTCCAAGCGAAACTTTTGCAAAGGAATAAAATGAAAGAGAAAAAAAATATTATCGAGCTCTACGGTATTTAGTTTGAAAACGACTTTCCGCGCGTATTGAAGCTCGTAAATGACAGAGTCGCAGGTGACTGGGTCGTCGTCGTGCTCGCGCTAGTGTAACTTCGTTGCTGTTCCGCAACTTTATCAACTGTTGGGGGAAAGGGAGGGGGGAGGGGCGCAGCTGAATCGTCCGTGACATTGCGTTAAACGACCTCTAGTGTAATTTCCAACTCGTCGCTGTAACTTACCTTTCATTCTCTGACTGCTTTGTGTGTGTATTTTTTTTATTCGTGTGAACTTTAGCGTTAGGAAAGATAGAGTTTTTTCGTTGAAATGGTTTAATTTCTAATGAAAACTGAGACCATAATATTATATTCATATTTCACTGAGTAGAATTGAAAAAAAAAAACTTACACGCGAGATGAAAAGAAATGCAAACGCAAGTAAAAAGAAAAAGAAAAAAAAGAGTTCCCTGTGCTGGCAGCACAGCGTCAAAGTATATGCTGCGTCGCGTGGTGGTTCGGTTTCATGAAAAAAAAGTGGGGTCATTTTACACTGGACGCTTTTTTTTTTGCTCTTCGCCCTCGCGCTGAAAGACACCTCGACGTCTCATGCGGGCTCATGAATATTTTAACGGCAATTTCGTAGCCCCACAAAGTTCCCTCTTCTCTTTTCTTTCTTTCTCTCGTTTTTTCTTCACTGCGGATACGACGTGTGTTCTTCTCTATCACGGCAGATCTCAATTTTTTTCCCCTCTCTTTTGCTCTCTTACTCAAGAGAAGAGCTCGACTTTACTCTCGTTGAATAATTGTTTGATATGCGCCGCGTTTTAGTGGTTTGTGAAATTGTCTTTCACCGTGGAAAAAGTCTTTTTAATTATCTCTTTCTCTTGCGCTTGATATACACGGGTTTTTCCGTTGAGAAAAAAATTGTTATTAAAAAATTTAGATTTTTCCTTTCTGTAGAACCAAATTTGATACGGCAACTTTCGTAAAAAACTGGTGGTGAAATTATTTTTTCGAATGAATAGTAAATTAAAGTTTTATTAATTTTGTTATAATACATGTCGTTTTGATTACTGGTTAAATTAGTGTAAGGGATTTTTCAATATACGGAAAAGAATTTTTTCAGCTTTAATCAAAATTTATTTATTTGATAAAGAGTAAAAATATTGACGACAAGCAAAGTAAGATTCACAGTTGAAATATTTGATGCAAAGATCACAAAGACGTTCTTTGGTACAGCTTGAAAATTGAATTTACTGTTTTTGTTCGTAGCTGTGAGGATATTATCAGACTTTTTGCGAACTAAAAGGAAAATGAAGAATTTTATAGTAGAAAAAGGTTTTCTGTAGTTGAAGCGTACTTCGGTCTCACGGATATTTTCATTTTTCAAAGTGCTTCATCAAATAGTAATTCTTTTTCGCACAGTACGTAACTCATGCATTTTTATTACTCAAAAAAAAAAATTATACTATAGTTACGCAAAGTACGGTGTAAATTTAATTTTTAAAACATAAATTTTAGCTTGCCAGAATAAAATAGGAAAATATGTTTAATAAAGGAAATATCTCCGGAACACTGCTTTGTTGGTTTTTAGATAACCTACCATGGAAAAAATCAATATTTTTTATTAAAAAAGTTTACATACATACAACACTAACAATCCATATCCTATCCCAAAAACAAACAAAAAGAAAAAGATCTACATGTGTGCACACAGACATTAATCGATTGTCAATTTCGGTCGAACGCATCGCGTATCCACGCGGTTCCATTGTAATTGAGTGAATTACCGTGCACGTGTTGTTTTTTTTTTCACCGACAAGTCTATTTCTTTTTTTTTTTGCAGCTATCGTCGAATCGACCTGCTAACAGAACGAGTCAACACCGCGCTCACGAGTTATAACGCTGTTTACTTGTGCAGCCAACGTTTACCAGGTGAACAATGTCCGTTACATTTTGGAATGATTTGCACTGTGAAATGTTTGCGCGCCTCTGGTTCTGCAGCTTTCAACTGCGTTTAGCTACATTGTGTACTTCGCCAAACATTTCATCTCTTTTGTTGCATGTTGGTAAATAGTCAATGTTAGTTCGTGCGAGTTTCAACGATTTTTAAATGTCTTTAAGCTTGTTGGCAAAGGGTGATTACTTAAAGCTACTTCAATTAATTCAATCCTTTGAAAGACCAGCGACTCTATTAACACTCAGGGTCCAAATTGTTTCCTTTGAATCCACGTAGTTTTGGCCAAATCGAATCGTACAAGTTTCTTGATGAGATTCTATCTAATCTCATCAAAACGTAATCGTATAGCCGAACTACGCATCCGATGCAGAAATTTAACTTTAAAATTTTTTTCAAACGTAATCACGTTTTTTTTTATTATCTACTAAGTCCTTTATTTAAAAACCGATATGAAAGGAAATTATTTTCACTGAAAAATTGAATTTCACGTAAAAAGAAAAGGAAAGTAAAATATAAGCAAACCTCTGAGAATTACATTTACATTTCACAGCTCTCTCGGCCAATAAAAATATTCGCAATGCTTTTGAGCTCTTTGACAATGTCTCAAATCGCATTTCTATGCAAATATGTTTCCACTCCAAAGCGATATTCGCCTTGAAAATCTACTTCCCGGAGTCTTTCACGGGCAAGTCGGTTCCAGCGAGCAGCGCGAACGAACGCTCGACATCCAAAATTGAATCAGGCCGATCTATTTGATGGAAAAATGTAATGAACGGCAAACCCGATAAAGCGATCGCCATTCGAGTCATCTCGACGCTGCGAAGAGCGGTATATTCAAATTCTCATACAATCGTTCACGGTAACATAAAACAAAATAAAAAAAAAATTACTTGAATAGTTATAATATTAATCTTCGTAATCTATCAGACTAAGAATATAGCAGTAGCTTTGAAATTCCGTTGAAACACGGCCAGCTGAGCCGAGGCAAACACAAGAGCATCTCAAAGACAACAACAGCGCTTCTTCCTCTCTCTCTCTCTCTCTCTCTCTCTCTCTCTCTCTCTCTCTCTCAGAGAGAGGGTGAACTCGGCCGGCTGAGAAAGCCAATTTCACGGTGTTCTGAACTATCTCCCCGAGTGAATATTCCTTCGGCAGAAATGAGTTTCTTCTCGCTTACGCGAACGCAAGCCAAACGGGCGACGCGCGAAAATATTGTTTTATTTTCGTTGGCCGTAGGCAGACGCGAGGGAAACGTGGTGGTTGGAGCGAGTGCAGCTATATAGACGTGAGCTGCATTCGGAATTCGCGTAATAGCTGCGTGTCCACTATACTATACTCGCCTTCGCCAAGGCGAATTATCTTGCGCTCTCTCTCACTCTCTCTCTCTCTCTCTCTCTCTCTCTCTTTCTGAATATGGATATTGCTGCGCCGAGTGTTATACTTGCGGAATAGCGATTGGCTTGTTACTATATAAATATATACATACTCGTTGGCTTATTCGAGTGGATCCGAACGATTTTACGTGTTGGACATTTTCTTTTTTGGTGTTGTTATTGTTTGTTAAAGTGGAAAGAAAAGTTCAATTCTTTTTTTCTTTCGGTAGACTTAACTGAGTTGCGAAGATTGTTTCATACACTTCGGGACGAAAAGTTTTTAGTTTTCTAACTGGTCGTTCCTATTTTCTCGGAAAAATAAACTTTCGGAAATTCTTTCCAGCTGAGTTACAATAAAAAAAAAACTTTGTACGTACAAAATTAACTTCCAGTTGAAAAATGAACTCAATTTTAATAAATCCGAAGCACAGCGCGAGGTTGAATAAGGAACCAAAGCGTTGTGTGCCAACACAAAATAAAAAAAAAACAAGAAGTTGGAAGTAGAAAACTACTGTGGCTACAAACTCGATGAAAAAAACGTGCCGCCGCAGTATTGTGAAAGTTGTCGTCCTTGCGGGATGGAAGCGAAAAATAGAAAATAAACCAATGCGGTATAAGGTGAGAACAATAGCGCGATAATAGGTACAGGCTTGGAAAAGTTATTCGCGAGAACGTGCATAGAATGTTCGAATCAGACTGCAACTCCCGAAAAAAAAACACTTTAACTCGGAAAGCAAATGGAAATTCTCTCGGTGGCTGGTTTTGCATCCGGATTGAAAAGATCGTTGTTTTTTTCACGCTACCAATCTCTCGGCGTGAAATTTATCCGCGAAAGCTCCGAATACATACGGCATCGCGGATATTATTCACCGAATGTAGTTTTGGCTCGAGTTCGATAGAAAAAGAAAAGATTATTGCTAAAGTCAATTGAAAATGAAATAGAGTCTCGGATGTAGCTGTTAATGAAATAAAAAAAGAAGAAAGAAGCTCTATCAGCATGAATAGCCGCCGCAAACCAGACAGAGTTGAGTCTCTGCATTGGACTGGTCGCACGTGCGGTCAGTCGCAGCGGTGAATTAACAGAAGTCTGTGGCACATCGAACGCTCCGATAAATCAATTACGAATCATTGGCTTGGCGCGCTCTGCTCGTGTGTGCAGCCTTCAGATAAGGCGAGTCGTCAATATCCCCGAGCAAAGCGAGTCCAATGGTCCGCGGCATTCCCGCCAAATCCACCAATACCTCGTCGAGTCATACATATCGAGCTATAGCAATTGTCGTGTATTGCTATTTACGATTTTTTTTTTCACCTATCTCTTTGTTTTCGCGATAATTTTTTCGCGAATAAAATCGAATTTTGCCATCCGTTTCATAAATCCATAACGTCAAAGTTGAACTCGAAAAATAACGAAAAAAGAAAACGCGCGAGGAGAAAAAAAAAACACATCGCCGAAAAACTTTTATAATAAATTACGAGGCGATTCGCGTGCATAAAATCCCACGCCATTCATCATTCTCTCTCGAAACTTTTCGCTCGTGCGCTCGCGCGCGCGCACGCGCCACACAAATAAATGCACGTCATAAAACACATTTTTTGCCGGCTACGCGCGCTCCAAATCCTCCCACCTGCAAAAATAGGAATGAAGAGTATAAAGGAACGAAAGAATAGGAGGGAAATTCTGTCGTCTTGCAAAAAAAAAAAGAAAAAAACAACAAAATGTGTATAAGCAGGGGAGAACAGTGCAAAAAAAAGGAAGGAAGGCTTCCGTGGAAACAAAAGGGGTAGAGAGAGAGAGACGAGGAGACCGTAAAAAGCTGCGAAAATAAAGAGGATTAGAGGTGAAGAAGAGAGAAAGAGAAAAAAAGGAACGTTGCAAAAATATCTTTGGTATTGTTGAGGATTTGAGACTCGTCGTTGCCGTCGTCGTCTGGTGGGACGCTTCGAGTAAGAGTTCTTCTCTCTCGTTGCGAGAAGAAAGAAAGGCTTTTCATTTGTTTATACTAGCAAGCCTTTGAACTGAATACTTTCTTTTCTCGTGAGTATTCAGACTATGTACACCGTACATGTGGTACCGATGTCTTCCAAGTTTGTCTTTTGAGCCTCTTATGTCTTATTGGTATCTCTTCCTCTTCAAAAAGATAGCTGTACAAAGGGCACATACCTGCTTACACGTCCTTTGTTGTTTTTCATCAATGCATTCCTCCAAGTATGAAAAATCGAAAGTTTAGAAAACGCGAATAATAGCGGCCCATTACTTTTCAACGTCCTTGCTCTCTCTCTCTCTCACACACACACACACACACACACACACACACACACACACACACACACACACACACACACACACACACACACACACACAGAGGCGTAGCAAATAGTTTCGTGGGAAATGAGGCACACTGCTGTTATACTAGCTACGTCGGATTTCGGAGTCTCCGGACTCAATTACTTTAATCTGCTGGCTGGTCGAGCATTAGCATTGGCCATCTCCCCTCCTCCTCGTTGCATACGAGTTAGACGCGAAATTCACGTCTCCTATTTAGCAAGCAATTCATTGCGTCGTTAGTACTGATTGACGTCTTGATAATTACCAAGCCTTAGTTTTTTCCAGTCGTGCTTGTTTTTTATCTGTGTTTTAAAGTATCGTAGTGAAGGTTTTTTTTCTTTAGTTAGTATAATTTAATTTATTAAACTTTTCATGCAATTCAGTGAGAAATATTGCTTGTCCAGTGTCTAATAACATAAAAGTATTAAAAAAACTGTGTTACAAAATGTATCTTTGAAGTTGTATATAGTAATATAACTCGATTATTGGTTTTCCTTTTGAATCGTATTAGCTTACTTACTTCGTACGAGTGTACCGTGGGGGGACATACGCGAAGAAGCCGTTCACGCTTGTACCAACATGTGCATTAGCGAGCAACTCGAGCTGTTGATACTTTGTTTGTTTTTTTTAAACGCTATATTGTATCATTCAGAAGTGTTTTTTTGTTGTTTCGTAATTATTCTCCGTGTTATTTAGTACTCGCGTGTAACGTGAGATCCAATATTGTAAACTGAAGAAATTTGAGTATAAAACTTTTTCCGGATTCTAGGGTGGTAAAATCAAAGTGAACGTTCACGTACGTGGAAGACGATATTTGTACAAATTGTGTGGTATCGAGTTTTAATACGAATGAAAAGTTGCGCGAAACTGTAGCTTCAATGTTATGTGAGAAATATTCGTTTCCAATTGTATTTCTATTATTCTTGATTTTTGCTGAAAAAAAATCTATAGCCGTACGTTATTGTCTTTATAAAAAGAATGAATATATATA
>JAWWMK010000020.1:161848-200750 GCA_035047105.1 Galeopsomyia nigrocyanea | reverse complement strand
TGTATGTCTGCTCGACGAGACAAAGGATGTGTTTTGTATGTACTTTGCATTCGATTGACTTCTATAAATGCGTACTGCTATATACGAGCGAGAGATCCAATTAAATGAATTTTTTTGCGACGAAAGAGCGACTTTTTTGTAGAATGTCAGAAGAAGCAAAAAAACCGGTATACAGAAAAGTTGCTTAACGATTTTCCTCGGATTTTGCTTAGTTGTGATACACAAATTCGAAGAAGTCGCTCGATTGTCAATAATGAAAAGTAATGACACTTTCTCAATTGATCGAGTGAAAACCCACATCGCGATGATAATAAAATCTCAAATAGAATTTGAAGAAAAAAAAATCCTCGTGCATGATGCTCATCGAAATGCGCGCTGCTCGAAGCGGCGAAACTCCGGAAGAGACAGCGTGTGTATATTAAGTACAATCCGGGACATGAAACAAAGCCGGCAATTACGTGTTTATATATCTGCCGAGTTGCCGCAGTTGCGAGCAGCGCTACTTTTAATCTTCTAATTTAATATTGAAACTTTCGCGATATTATTGCAATTGATAATCGAAAAGGGTCGAAGTAGCACACTTGTGGGAGTTGCTTCTTTTTTTTTTCATCAAGTGAAATGTGATTTCAAACTCATTAAAAATAATTCATAATTATACACGCGTTTTTTTTTTCTCTCTCTCGATCTTACACAAATTACCACGCGTCATCGTGGTGATATCATCTATTATACTCAGAGTAAAAAAAAAAGTTAATCGATCGTTGTGTCTTATTTTTTCACGCATTATCTGATCGCGACTCAACTAATCGGTCGAAAAAAAAGAAAGAAGAAGTTTCTTAATTACAATATAAAAAAAGAAACAGAGAGAAAAGAAGCTAATTTCATTTCCCACTAATTTCCCTTCCCTAATAACAATCAAAAGCGAAGCTTTCACCGTATACACGCGCGTGCTACGATATTATACGCAAGTAAACCAACGACGAGCTAATTCCCAAAGAAATGAAAACGGAAAAAAAAAACGCGGCAGAAGCCATAGTGTCATTGTGCATTCAATGCCGCTGATAAATCGCGCGAGTGGTAATTAAAAAAATTTCCCCTTGAAAGAAAATAAAAAAAAAAAATAAGAAGTCGCGCGCGACTTTCACGAGCAGCAGCGCCCTGATATTAAAAACACAATGAGCTATTCAACCGAAGATACTAATCTTAACACACACTTACACAAACACGCATTAGATTCCGATTACTCATCATCGTCAACAATAATAATTAAAAACTCTATCATATCGTCACACACACATTACATACTTTCACTATCGCGTGTGTGTTGTGTGTGTGTGAACATTGATTTTAAAAAATCAACTAGTTTTCGCTTACGCAAACTTCCTGGTTACAAAAACAAGTTTAATCCCATTTCACCTTCTTTTTTTTTTTACAGCAATGTACACTTACAAGCTCGTGCTGCTGCTGCTGTTGGTGTCGTGTGAGTTGGTATTGCCAGCAGTGGTATTACCACGACCACCATCGTCATCATCATCATCGTCGTCGTCAAACTTCATACCTCGCGAAGAATTAATCGGCGATACGCAGGACAAGAGTTACCATGGAAAGGCACTTTACCAGCAGAATACCAACGTGGAGAAACCGGACACCCAAGACTACAGGTATATATATATATATATATATATATAGATACATAAGTACTCTATACAGACACGTGGGTGTGGGAATTGTGATTACGTAACCAAAGCAAAAAAAAACACAGAGCGACGCTGCCAAGCAGATAAATTTTGCGCGCCGCCGCTGCTGCGCTCCGAGGAGATTGAGAGATTTGGCGCGGTGGGGAGTTTTGTATATGGGAACGCTGCTTCGCTTTTTCCTTGATTTATTCGTGAAAATCTCAAAATACGATTGATATGCACGCCGGAGAGAGAGACTTTAATTTACTTCGATCGCGAATCGCTGTATATTTTTCACATGTGTCTATGTCTGTGTGTGTTTATGTATTATGTAGCTGAGTGATTTTTCGAGAGTGGAGCATTTTTTTTAGATCGGCAATTTTCGATCGTAATTGCCGTAATAAATCTATCGGCGCGGATTATGGAACGGGGGATTGTTAAGTAATTTTCCAAGCAAGTGGGCCTTTTTCTTTTCGAGCCGAGTGAAAAAAAAATATATAAAAGTTGTTTTTTTTTCTCCTTCGAACGACCAGTTTGCATTGAGCACTATCAGTTTGAAAAATAGATTTGCAGGTCGTTGTCTGACGCTTGAGTTATTATTCTCCTTGAAATGAAAAAGTTGTTTGCCATACTCTACGCGTTCTCGTCTAATTATTTACCAAGGTATCTTATCGAAAGTTTCTAATTGCAAAATAAAAAAAAAATCATCGCAGATTCTTGGAGATCGATCTGAACGACGCGGAGAACATCGAGACGCTCGACCTCCACGACCTGGTGCAGGCAGTTTTGGCAAATCAGCCACATCCACGTCGACTGGACATCGACGTGGACGAAAGTTCGGAAAGCAATTTAACTCGTCCGCATCCGGAAGTGGTGCCGCATTCTATCCTCGGCGTCAGAGACGTTGGTCTTGGACTCAATCAACGACTTTTCGAACCCGACAGACAACAACAGCAGCATTTCTTACTGGGACCATCGCAACCGACGAAGAACATCGGTGACGAGAAGATGTACTACCTGAAGAGTAGTAGACCAAAAGTCTACGTGAATTTCAGAGGTAGAACTGGTAACTTCCGTCAGGATGTCGGTGATTCTAAGGTCACCATGAGGTTCGAGCCTGCTTCCTTCCTTCGAGCTACTCAACCTTATCACATGGTGAGTGACGTTAATTATAAAAATACGACCGTTTGTTTTACAAATCTGATTTTATTTTATTTTTTTTTTCCAGGAGAAAAAAACGAAAGCGCCAAAATTCCCACCAAAGAAATACGACCGATTGATTCACGGCGACGGCGGTAAAATTTACGACTCGACCAGTACCGCCGGCGCCACGACGACAACGACCACGGAAAATACAATGGTGACTTCGAGCGAGTTACCTAAGCAGATACCAGCACCACCCAGTAGAATACCATCGAGATCGCCGATCGTTCACACAACACCTGTGCAGAGGTTTAGGAGGACCGATATATTACCTGGTTATGCCTTTGCCGAGGCTTGAGAAAAATTGCATGTTACCTTTTTTTTTTGTAAGTTGCCACTCGTGCAACGGTTTATTGACGTTTTATATTATATATTTATTTATGAATAGTCTAACGCGTACCTGTATATAAAATTATTATTCTTGCGGAATGACGAATTATTATTTCGATATTTCAAATTCAAATGCAAAAAAAAAAGTTTTTTTTTCTTGTTTAAGTTATAGCGGTTACGATAAAGAGGTGCTTTGAAAAACAAATAAACGTTGTGCAGTGTTTTTTTTCTTTTGCGATACGCTGTGAGTTATAAATTTTGAATTGTCAATCTTTGATTTATAAACATCAAGGTGAAAATGCTGAAGCTTCTTTGGAATTTAGTTCCTTGTTTGCTGCGCTTAACAATGAAGAACAACAAAAATAAATTTATTTACTAAGAAACGTTAATGTTAGTTTCGTTATCTTCATGTGTTCGACGATAAAGTACATAGTATAAAAAAATCTGTTGAAAGTATATTGTATAGATATTATTGTTCTGTTGTGAAAAAGTATTACTACTATACGCGCTACGCGAAAAACAAAACGAAATAAAAATGTATTTTCTGAAATTGTACAATATTTATATTATATTCTCGATGATAAGATAGTTATATACTGAAGATTCAGCATTGGCTAATAAAATTAAAAAAAAAAAGATATAAAACGTGGAGAAGGTAATTTATACTGATAGATATGGAAAAAAAGAAATTGTGCGTCAGTTGTCTGGACCAACCTAATACTATAGCTGTGATCCCCACATAGATTTATTTTTTACATGTTGACGAAAAGAAAGAAAAATAAATAAATGCTAAAGGTTACTTATTTCTTCGCGACTACATTGTAGAACTAATGTAGGCGTAAGAGGATGATGTGTACATGATCCGATTGTCACACGACAAATAAATAATGTAAGTTACTTCGTACAGCTTAGTGTTATTTTCTTTTTTCCCCGCTACAAAATATTATATTACAACTTACCTGTTCAGCTTTGAGTGTCAACTCGATGAAAATCTGTTGCAGTTTCTCGTTAACGAAGTTAATGCAAAACTGCTCGAATCCATTTTTCTCGAATATCTCAAATCCGTAGATATCTAGAATACCGATTTCCAATCCTTCCTGAGTAGTTTCCATAGCGGCATTGATTTTCTAACAAAAAATCAATAGAATATCAGTTAACAAACTTTCTCGACATTCGTTTTAAATGTAAATTGTTTGAATAACGAACCTTGACCAAATAATCGAAGAGCCTTGTGTAAATGTCCTTGGCGAGTGCATCACGGGCATAAAGAGCCTGTTCGACGTTAAGGGTGAGGTCGACGCTTTCCGATTGACTTCCCCATTTGGACTCGAACTCGCGCGAGGTCAATTTGTGCGACAACTGTTCTGGCGAGATGCCAAGCAGAAATGCCGGGAAGTCGAGATCTATGGAGAAACGAGAGTTGAATTTTTTATCGAGCGTTCTTTTGTGCCTCGTTGACCTTTCGTGTAAACTCAATTGACTGAGAGAAAATAACAAGGCTTGCGAGAGATGGCTTGTCAAACATTTTATGCGATTTGTGAATGGCATTTACAAAGTCGATCTTATTAAATAATTCCTTCAGTTATTCTTTTACGAAAGGTCTTTTTTTTAAAAGTCATTTTTAATTATTATAATAACACGTCTCAAAACTCAACAATGCCGCACGAATACTTACAATCTTTATCCGCGACTTGAGAATAATTTCCTTTTTCAGAGAATTGTATGTTTCCAATGTGTAAAATTCCAGCGACTAGCCTCAGAATGTCCGTAGATTCAGCATCTGTTATTCCCATTACTTTGAGCGCTGCAATTAGAAATCTCAATTAGAGATCAATTCAAAATAAGAATTTTTTTTCCGTATAGTTTTATTGTACCTTTTAGAGTATCTTGAAATTCTCGAGCATCGTTTGTTCCATCGACTTTATGGTTCCCGCCATACCTCAAGTAATTGTAATAATCTAAATCCGTAATTCCGAAGTCGGCTGTAAAAAAAAAATTCAATTAATATTTGCCATTGTCGAATTTACATTTTTTAAAGATGAGTATACTGTAAATTGTTTACTCACATTTCAGCTGCGAATTAGCTCCAGTAACTAATTGATAAAATATATGAAAATTTCTCTCTCCCGGGCTGTGGCACGTGACCCTCGACTTTTCCAGCAAGAAATTCGATATTTTCCCACCGCTTGGCTGCCCTCCAGCACCAAATTGCATTTCCACGTATTTACCCTGCAAATACAGCACATTGATTAATAGATTGAATTATAGTAATTTGATGCAATCGTCAATATTTACACAAACTCAATATAATTGAAAAAAAATAGAAATTTTATTAGCGAGGAATATTCAAAGTGCAGTAAAGTATTGAGAAAATTTTCAAAAAATAAAAATAATTTTAATAGCGGAAACAAATATTGAAGAAAAGGTTTGATTTCTAAAACAAACACGAGCATATATAATCATAACATCGAAATAACAAGTTGTAAGTCAAAAAGTATCATGTTACAACACTGACAATCCCTTAAACCCATTAAAACAAAAATTCCCTCATAGACACATTAAAATCCCTTAATACTCGTTAACAAACTCAAGCCACGCAAAAGCACTTACGAATCTGCTGCTGTTGTTGTTCCTCACGGTTTTCGCGTTACCAAAAGCCTCAAGAAGCGGATTGGACTCGAGTATCACGTCCTTCACCCTTCTAACGGGTTCGCCACCGCCACTTACTCGCGCCACATAACCCATTATGTATTTAGCTGCCACCGTTTTACCTGCTCCCGATTCGCCACTGTAAAATAAGAAATTTGCAATCATCAAATTCATGTCGTCGTTAACAGGATCGCCAACGATCTTACGTTACCTTATTATCACGCATTGGCTCTCGTCGTCGATCAGCATGTTGCGGTACATCTCGTCGGCGAGGCCGTAGACGTGAGGTGGATTTTCGTAGGGTGCCTGTAATTGATCGATTGATTGATGTTATTGATGTGTGTTTTTGTTTCGTTGTTTCGTAATTGAAAATATAGGTCGCGAGAAAGTTTTCTAATGCCCCTGGTGAACGTTGCACTCGACGTGCTTTCGTGAAAGTTGCGTTGCAGCGTTGCAGGGGCTTACGTTTATTTACATTTACGGCCGATTTCTCCAGTGATATTACGTCAAATTATGTTTCTCCGAAAAAAAAGTTCGTGTAATGATGGAATATTACGTAGATCTTTTTCAACATTTAATAATTATGACACAGAATGGGTTTATTTGGCAGTTTTCGTATGCACTTTTAAATATACTGTACTTTTAGTAAAAAAAAATATAATAATCAAACTATAGTTATTTAAAAAAAATATTTGTGCATAAATCATTTCCCATGAACTACTTTAATTTTACATTTCGCTTCAGTTCTTTCATCTACAATCCATCAAATATTCCATCAAAGAAAAAAAGAGCCTTCATGCTTTCAAATTAGCCACCGCCCACATAAGTTAATCAAATTAGGTCTGAAAAAAAGTAGGCAAATGGACTCACCGCACCCTCGTAGATTTCAATTTCCTTGTCGCCGAAATACGGCATCTGTTTGAAGGGGTTAATTGACACGAGTACGGGGCCGATGCATGTCTGGTCGCCATTAAGGAAAAAAATTTTAGCTGTGTTGTGACTTCCGGAGAGGGTTTGCTCGGATAAAATCGATATTGACGCTGTTAACCCATTTACTTATGACTCTAATGGCCTATTGGTAAAGTTTAATGGAGAGCAGTGTGATTCAATTTTTATTTTTATTTGCATTATTTGCATATGGATTTTCTTTATTTTTTTTCTGGATGAATTGATAAATCTTTTCTCATCAAGCAAAACATTTATAGAGAAGAGTAGGACTCAGTTATTTTATTAGAAATGGAAAACAATCATTGTAACATTAATTTAACAAAATTTAATGTGAACGTTTTTTTTTTTGTGATTTTAATTTGAAAAAAGGATACGAATATGTAATCGTCCATGTAACGCTTCTTGAGGTTCTCGATAATGGCTTCCTCGGTGACCTTCGGCAGGAGCACCATATCGTCCACCCCGGAGACTTTGACATTTTGACTTTGCCAGTGGTACACCTGTAAACAAAAACAAATTATTAATTTGAAATGCCACACCACATTTTATTTTTGTAAATTACACTGCGATTTTCTTTTTACATGACCTCTTGCCAACAGATCAATGTAAACGGATGAGACTCAATAGGATCTATTGGTACAATTCACTTTCGCTGACAACTGTCTGATAATGTGATTAGAATTACGGATGCATCCGTGCGATTGAGAATAAGTGGACGCCAATGCCTTCAAGTGTCGATTGAACTTTTGAAATAAAATGTTCATATCTTTTCGAGTAAACAGTTGATAATTGTAATAGCAAAACTTTTATAATTACTTATTTACAAAGCAATTTGAGATACTATTTATATAACAAAACATATTAACGATGTTGAATCAACGCAAATTTATTTCACCCATAACGATTTTCTCTTTACATATGGATTTTCTTCTCTAATTGACAGGATGTTTGATGAGTAAACATTCGTTATTTCAATCAGCAATCTTTATCATAATAATCCACCTAACCATCGATCCTCGCGCGTTCTCTACGTACATATACACCCACCCGTCGTGTCGCAAAGTTCAAAAAACACATTAGAAAACGCAAACAGGTATTACAAATCTCCATCATCAATTCCCGTCAAAGTGTAATAACGGGCATTACGTCATTAAAAGAAAATCCCCGAAAAGAAAAAAAAAAGGCGAGAAGGCTAATCACCTGACGAAAGCGACTTTACACCCACGTTCTCGTGCCGATCGTTTCGTCATTTCCGCGCGCGAACATACAAAAATTCCGGCGCTTTATATGGACCGCTTTAATTTTTTTTTTTCGTGAAAGTTTTTTGTTTTACGTACAAGGGCGTAAAAAAGATAAAGATGTACTAAAAAAAGTAAATTGCAGCGAAGAGTGTAATGTTTGACTTTCTCTCTCGAGAGATTGTTCGCAGCAAAGCTATATATATATTTTCACGGAGATTTACGTTTGCTAACGACTTCCTTATATTGACAATAATTTTGTTTACCGTTCCCGAGCAAATTGCACACTTGCACACACTTTGTTTGACGTACGCAAGTATTTTGCTCCTGTACAAAAGAAAGTTCAACCGGAAGATCCCCATTTAAGCGGGGGGCGAATCAATTAAAAATGTTAAATCAAAATTATTCAGATCCATTGGTGGCACTCGAAGAAATTCAATTGAATCGACTCCGCGAGTTGAATTGCAAATCTTGACATAATGCGTTATTATTGAGCTCAATGACACGGTATTATAAAGAGAGAGAATGAAATAAAAAAAATGGGTACAACGCGCGCGAATTGTCGTACCGTTACGGGCGTTCGTTCATTAACATTAGCCTCGTTCTGACGACTCTGCCATTTCTGTCTACATGTATGCGACTGTGTCTATGTCCATTGAGAAATATCTCTCTTCTCTTTTTTTCCGTGCAGTGATTTCACGACAGTTTCTATTACTCGATTTTATATAATACTCTTTTGTATTCAAATCATACCAATTTGTATATTTCAAATGATTGATTATCTCTCTCTCTCTCTCTTTTTACGACTCATTACGCTTTTACGGATAATTTTTTTTTAATTTAGTACGTCTAAAAACAGCATCCTCTCATTGCCTCTCTAAAAATGACAAACGAAAGTAAGAAAGAAAAAAAATATGAAGCACGCAAATTTATATTTTTTCCACGTAAAAAGAACTGAAAATTAAATTTGTCGAGACACACAAGCTTCCAGTATACGCATACATACACGCGACAGAAATACAATGCGGTGTCACCCCCTGCGCGCACATGCATATAACGAGCTCTTCCGCGGGCAAAAAGGAAAGAGAGAGAGAGCCACTTATCCGCGGCGAGACGGCAGTAGCAGCGCGGTAATCAGCCGCGTGACGACGCTAATGCAACGTCGCCTTTATAAATATAGCAAATCGCGCGACTTGCTGAAAGGGAGTTTTGAAAGAGAGACCTGCATGTGGCGCAGACGCTGATTTTTTTTTCTCTCTGTTATTTTTTTTTAATTAGGTATTTGAGTTAGTTGGAAAATGATTTTGATCATGCGAATGTTGTAATTTTTGTATTGCTTTCAAGGTTGGATTGGCGGTCTAATTTTGAGAGTCTGATAAAAGATAAGTGTTTGTCAAGGTCGAATGATTCTTTTTTGTTGATAATGTAGAACGCATTCGAGACAATATTCTCCAGGTCTTTATTTTTATTCACAAAGAACAAACATTAAAGACAATTTATTTTTCACATTAAACTCAATTTATGATTTATTAACCAAAGACTCACTTGCGGGCTAGAGTTAACATGACTCCACCTATCGAACAAAAGAATTATTCACACCTATTTACAATTTTAGGCGAAATACATTGTTCATCCAAAAACGCATCAATTTCATTCGTTCACTTAAAAGTACAATCAATTGAAACGCGCATTCTAACAATGGGCACACTGATGTCATTGTTTCAATCGCCCAGAATATAAACCGATTTCTCGAACTCGCTACTGTGTGTCTAAAAACATACCTTCAAACATCGAAAACCAGTCGGATCTAACAGTAAATCAAAACATCCATCTCACTCGCAAAAACCAAAAAAAAAATCCATTTCCTTCGCTTTATACATCCCAACTCGAAACACGTATACAGTAACTATTCTTAGCACAACTCGGTCCGATAGCGAAAACCAGTTTTCTCGTCGCTGAGTATAGGCGAATCTCGATTACAACCTTCGCAATGACGACGACGATCAAAAAAAAAAAAAAGAAAATATATCTCCGTGCCCGCGTACAAAAGATAATAATAATGACAGAGCTCCATGCAGACGCGCAATGAGAAGGAGGAGGTATATAAAGATGATGAAAAGGAGAAAGAAGGGAGAGGCCTTAAAGCGTGATTTCACGCTTCCGGCCACGACGTTTCTATAGCTGCTATGCTTGTGTATGTGTGTGCTACAGTGTGAGAGAGAGGCGCGCTCCAGCGAAGTTCCGCTCTGTACAGCTGCCTTTACAGTACTTTAACTTTTACAATTGCTGCTGCTACTGCTGCTGTTTTGACTATTGTTGATAACAGGAAATGCGGGATAGAGTTTTTTTTTTCATTCAGGTATCGATGATTACAATTTTGATTATCAAAGCTTTACACGGTGGATATATAGAAGAAAAAAAACTCACTTTCAATAAAATTAAAACTTCATTAGATATAACGAGGTAGGCTTGGTCGTCGTAACAATTTTTACACAACGCGATGACCTAAAGAGACTTTCTATATTATACAGATAATCAACATATCGCGATGTAGCACGAGAGCAGCCGAGTGCAATTATAACACTACGTGCATATCTAAGCAAATTCATAACGTAACTGCACTGATAACGTGAGTCATGCGAGCCAGATGGGAGTGTCTCTGTTTTTTTGCGAAAATCTTGATTATTACAAAGAATACAGTCAATTAAACAGATGACTCGAGCCGACAATTTATTTGGTGGATGTACGACCTTTGCTGCATTCATGCGGGCTTGTTTTTTTATTTTAACGGAATTAGAGTTTCTTTTGTCGTATTGTTACTATCCTCGTTTTATACTGCGACAAATAATTAAAGATTACAAAAAAAATTGAACATTAAAATCCACTTGATCTATTCTAGTTCTAGAATCTGAAGAAGATGATAAAAAATTGATGCCATTAACTTTGTAGAGCACTCACCGTTAGTTCAACGCGCAAGTTCAATGAATTTTATCGATAAGCTTTTTTCATTACACGCCCGTAGATATTCGCTTAGTATATCAAAAATAGCTGCATCCCTCCCTCGCGACAAAAATAAACTTTATCAACATATCGATCAACATTTATGTCCTTATTCAATCATTTCTATTACAAAGAAACAAACAAACATCAACAAACAGAGAATAAATAGAACAAAAGAAGAAGAAGAATAATAATCCCTCATCTTAATTACAAAAACAGATAATCTCGTCCCTCAATCTTTATCCGCGTGTCTAAATGCCCACGTGTGCGCATCCACTCTATTTCCGGATGTTCTCGTTATAGATACAACGAGCACCTTTTAGCTTCCTGATCGCAGCGAGCAAGCGAGCAAGCAGCACGAGACTTTGTCGAGAGATCATAGCGAGATGAGTCACAAACGTTCGTCGCGTGTAATTATTATTTGTCATACATCGCGATTATTCACGACGATGCGTTTTTTTTTTCATTTTCATTGTTACATTGATTTGTAATAGGAAAAAAAATTGTAATTGAGCTAGATCGAACGAATAAAAGCTCATTATGAAATTAACCCATCGCAATGTACACAAAGAAAATTAAAAAAAAAAAAAAAACACGCCCACCCATGGAGAGAAAGAGAGTGAAAGCGAAAACGTACATTGAGAACCACTGGCACGGTGCACAACGGGGGTGCAGTGAAGCGCGCAAAAGTTGCATTGTCGACGCTCGAAAAAAAAAAAGAAAGAGACTCGGCGATGAAAGCAGAAGTCGAAGTATGCGCGATTACTTAGAAAACTCCAATCTATTGTCAATAGGATTAGACTTGATTTTGCAGTGTGTGTCCTACTGCGATCGAGTTTAATATTAATCAATTGTTACGCGATTTGTCGAAAGCAAACGGAAGCTCGCGCAATCGACAACTGTTGTTGAAAAAAAATTGTCATCGAACAGTTAAAATTACCACTATTCTTTAGAATTGTGCTAGATCAAACGTAAAATAAAATGCACTATATTTGTGATCATTCACGACAAAAACTATTCTCATTAACAATCGGTAATAACAATTTTAAAAATCTTTTTACACGGGCACTAAAATCTACAACTTCCTTCGACGTTATACATTTCCATTCAAATGCGCTCCGCGCAAAGTAATATAATAAAAGCTAACGAGGTAATTGCATAAGTCCACAAACGTCGAATTATTACACTATATAAGAAATTGTAATGCTGTCGTGTCGGGGTCCTTGCCATCCGCGGGAAATAGGATATGTCTTGATGAGTACTTATCACACCGACAATGGCATCGCATATATGTCGCTTTGACTTTTTTTTTTTATTATTCATTGTGAGAAAAACGACACGGTGTTCTATACGCGTACATATCATACAGTGTTGTACACTCGACACACATATCTCACGCGGATATTTGTGTCTAATTAAGTTAGTGGTTTTTTGAAGACGTTTGATTTGAAAAAATAAAAAATCATAATTACGTCGTCGAGCTCTTATCTAATCGTCGTCTCGTGATTATAATCACAGAAATTATTTACGACCGATAAATCCAATGTTACATTGTTTCAACAAAAGAATCTCCTCCCCCCGCCCTAAAAAAAACTGGTAAATTTCCTCTGCACAAAAAAAAATAATGCAAATGCGCGTGACTCACGCGCAGGTTCATCGAACTAGTTTCCCGACGAGAGAGAGAGAGAGTGAAACCCCGCAGAGTATACGTATAAAGATCGACGAGAGCGCAAGGTCGGCGACTTTTATTTTATCTTTTTAACGAATCAATTCACGTGCCACACGGAGAAAAATAAAAATGTATAACGACGCAGTGGGCCGAAAAGAAGATAAACCAATTGTCGCGGACCGAGGAGTAAAGAGGACGCGTAACTCGGCTAATTGATAGAATGTGCTAATGCGGCCGTGAACGTATCTTTTATCATCGAAGCGCGCGCTCGCATGGGTCAAGGGGATTTGTTTATGTATATGGTTTATTAAATAGGGCTGCATTCGATAAAAATAGAACAAAAGATTGAACGGTAATGTAGTAGCGAGGGTCGACGTTTACAAATTAGTTTATAAATAACCAAAGACGCGAAGACCAAAGAAAAAAGATATAGTCTCGTGTTGCCTTTCACTTTTTTCACTCGACCAAAACAGTCGAAGAAAAAAATAACGGAACGGAATGGAACGACTCAGGAAATCAGGAAACGCGACTGGAATAGACTTAAAAGCATCGGCAGATGCGTCGACGACGAAACAAGTAAGAAAGAAAGAAAGAAAAAAAAGAAACCGGAATAGCCGCGCAATCGTTCGGTAATAATTATTATCTCACACGTATACTTTTTTTTTTCCGCTCGATACTCGCATTTTCAAATTTCTCCCACGGGACGTGTAACGATAATGACAAAGCCGCCAATATTCATTACCGTGATTATACCGCGTATGTAATTGTGTGAGTCATGTGTGTGTAAGTATCTATTCGACGATAACGCGAAGAAGAAAAGAAAATTATCATTGCAAGCTACTGCCGTGTGTATAAATGTGAGAAAGTCGGCGATGATGAAATGTTTTGTTTTTCATTAAATAAAATTCGAAAATATCGCGACCTTTCTTCACGCACATCACGCGAGATCGTTCAACTGCACTTCCTCGCTATTTCTCACGCGCTTGTAAAAAAGAGAGATTCGATTTAGCCGATCGCCTCTGCTGTAGAAGTATATATCTCTCTCTCTGAGAGTTTTTATTGCCACCTTTGCGCAACGTGCAGGCTACTTTAAAGAGACGAGGTGCAATCGATATACGTGCCTCGTGAAAATTACTAGACTGCACGTGAGAAAGTTTTTGTGTTTTCGCGCGCGGAATTGATAATTGTTGGGGAGAAAATTGAATGTTTCTTTTTTTTTTATTCGTAGATTAATGCGACAGTGAAATTCACATATTTTTTTGTTATCTTAAGAAAGTGTCTTGGGTGTACTGCATCGCTCTGAATTTCACAATAAACGATCTCCTCACGAAATAATTAACTCGAGTAGAGCAACATTATAGTTCGATCTCCTTCTACTCTACAATGAAAAACATTAGATCGACGATTTGGCGTTTATAAAAAGCCAACAGCGAAAGGGAATTCACGCTTCGATTGATTGCATGCAGCTGCTGGCTAATTTAGTTTCTTTTCTTATGCCATTACCGTTAGTTTGACGAAAGGCAAAAAAAAAAAACAACGGTTTTTACCACAATATATATATACGTAGAAACTACTGCACGAAAACAAAGCGATACATGCCAATGTGCACCGTTTGCTGCTACTGCGACTACTATATATACTTGCTCGTTAGCCGCGTAAACAAGGAGGAACGATTTTAAGTGTGTGTGTCCGCGTCTGTGTCTCGAGTGTGTTGAAAAAAAGGCGCTAGAGTAACGTGACTTTTTGCGGTGCGGTGTGATAAAATTCACTGCAATTTAAAAAAAAAAGATTACTTATGTGTCGCAAGGGACAACTGAGTTGAGAGTAGTACTTGTTGCTTTTTTAAAAAACAATAACATTAATTTTCTTTAGGTGAACTTTCTTTTTACGAAAATTTCGATCAATCGACCACCAAAAAAAAAGTGTCATTGCCAATTTAAAAATGTTTTAAATACAAAAATCCCATTACATTTTATTCCGAGGTTTATTGGCAACTCCTCCAGAAATTAAAAAAGCAAACTTTCATCAAAAAGCCGAAGAAAAAAAAAATAGCCAATCCAAGCACCGTCTCAAGAGTGTTATAGTATAAAGTCGTGTGCTCCATAACTCTTTGATCACCAGCCGGAAAACTGACGGCACGTGCCAGCAGTTAAGTAGCTTGGCATACATTCCCGTCCACCCTAGATTGTATACATATATAAGCGCCGCTCGCGTGGAAAAAGAAGATTTTTCTTGATACGATAAATATTCCACTGCAGCTTATAAGACGACGAAGTCTATAAGGTAGCTTGTTGCTTTCGAAATGTGTTCGGCAGCAGGTAAAGTAACGCCATCGTGCAAAGCGCTCACTTTTGCCTCGGCTCTTCAAGATCGTTTTTACTTTTCTGAGAAACTATACATTAAGAATGGAAGTGTATTTTTACGAGGCTGCCGTATGTGTGTGCATTTTCTGAGAAGAATTTTTCGAAGAATGAAGTTTGCGAAAATGTTGGATTTATAAGTTGAAGCTTTACAGGATAGAAGGAAAGTTCTTATCTGTTTCGTATCAATTTGTTATCGATCGCGGAATCGCACATTTGGTTGATAACGACCGATGAATAAATATATATGTAAACAATAAAATACTTTCTACCTGAATTTATCGTAGAAAATAGAAAGTAATAAATTCATGTCGTGTCGCTGATTATTTAAAGTCTATTGGACAAAAAAAAATCAATAAGATACGAAGAATTCACTCGAGTATTCAATTGACATAACAAAGTTCATTCAATAACTTCCGATCAAAAATCAAAGCAATAACATCGCTAATAGCGTCGCTATCACGATGACGAATATTGACAAACTCCGAAATAAAAAAAAATAATAATAATCCAACTCTAATCTTCAACAACCTGTGAGTAATCGTCGCTTCAATTACAGTCTTCACGATTAGCAAATAGTACAGAAGAGATAAGATGAAATATATCGATCGTTATAAAAAATTCGAATAAAAAAAAGGATAGCCCCTCTCGTGACACCGATAACAGGTCGTCTATGAAAAAAAAAATAGAAAAATTCGATCGATAAATTAAAAATAGTAAACCAAAAAACTATGTTTCGCGCAAGAATATATAAAAGAAGATTTTTATCTTAGTATACGTGCCCTTGGATGTGTATATTAAAACCGACTCGCGACTTTCTCGCGGTTACATACATATATACGTATGTATATATACACCTGCCTTAGCAACGCGTAATAACAAAACGGAGCAGACTACAATGTGTATTATATGTATAGTACTCACCATGTTGCTATACTTTGCTTTTCTTTTTTCTTCTTCTGCTGCCCGCGACTATCGTAATTCTTCGATCAATCCAGCTTCATTTCCACACTGTCTCGCGTCTACACGACTCGCACACACATGCGAATATTTTTACACGAGGAGGTTTTCTATATGCTGTTTGTGATACACAACAGATCAATGCTTCAATCGTGATTCATTGCGCGCTCGCTCGAGATGTCATCGCACGACAATTTATATATTTTCTTACAAATCGATATTCTTTTCCTTACAGTGAAAAAAAAAACACCGGCAAATCGTCTTATACACAGACGCACTCGCACACACACATATCACATATACACGCTACAGTAATATTACTTGTGATGCGGCCGACAGCCCGAGGGACACTGACACGCGCTCGTGGCAGCACAGCTGGCGCCGCGCGACTGCCGCAGACAAGGACGGAGAGAGAGAGAGGCGGCTTACGCACACTTTGCTATTGATGACGCGCTGCCTTATACTGCTGCGTGCGATGTATGATGTGTAAGTATTATAAGAGGGGAGCAAGCGGTTTTTCGGTGATTTTTACTTTTTTTCTTTACGGTGAAATAGGTGCGGTTAGTATTTTTTTTTAGTGGAGGAGTATTTTGTGAATGACTAATTATTTTGTTTAATAAGAGGTGATCTGGCACTGATGTGTGCGTAGAGAATGGATTTGCTTTTATTTTTTTATTTTTTTATTATTGTAAGGGGATTGCAGTTGTGTATTACTCATATTTTTGTATTTAAAACGAAGTAGTCGAGCAAGTACTTCAGTACTTTAACAACTTAAGCTTAAGAACGTGACTTAAAGAAGATAAAAATAGTTTTATAAAATAAAACAAAAACTCCAAATTTTAAGATTCTTTGCATTGCAATTTGTATTCTCGTAAAGTAAATTATTAATGCGTAAAATAAAAATATCTGTGGCCGTGACTCAATCGCAAGTATGTAAATTGTACTTCGCAATAAAATTCTTGACATAAATTAAACATTGCTATAATATAAAAGCAACCGGTGTTCTTAAATACAATTTTGATTCAAATCCAAAGCATTGCCTGTAAAATACATTCTTAATATTAAATTTTTTAATACATTTTCCTCTTCCGAATGATATTCAAATTTCTCAATAGCACTCTATCGATCGTCACAGTCTCAACAAGGAAAATTGAATCTTCAAAAAAAAAAGATAAAGTGAATTCCCCAAATCCAGCATCACGCATGCACGTGACTCACTCTCATTTACAATGCTACTGACGGCTGCTGCTGCAACGATCCGCGCGGATGACGAACAACAGTAGTGTAGTCTTTCTTTTTTTTCTTCCTTTTTTACGCGCGGCTAACGACGACGACGACCACCACCACGACTTTTCCGCGAAGATCGTCGCCCGAGAAAATGAGAGTACTTACGAGATTGCTTTTTACTTTCGCTTCCTTTGATCTTGTAACCGCGCGCGCGAGATTGTACGCTCTTCGTCGTAGATGGAATAATTTGCCCTATGCTATTTTCTTTTCTTCTTTCCTTTGTGCTTCGTAGTTTGTTATCGCTCGCCGATTAAAATAACTTCGCAGCTACATGCTGTACAATCGGTCGGTCATCCCCACATCTATATTGCGAATTGAAGCTTGCGTGTGATAAATATTATCTGATTTTAAATGGGAATCCCACGAGATATGGTAAAAGTTTTACTTTGTTTTTATATTGCAGAATAAAAAAAAATCATTTTACGTATATATTTGCAAACGTATTTCACGGTCGACTCACTTCCAGCTCATCTATTTCTCTGAAAAGTGTCTATACGTATATTATAGATAAGTGGACTAGACACTGCCGTTATTCAATCAACCGAAACTACACTTATACCTACGTCACGCATCCGCTTAAACATTTATTTTTTTTTCGTTATTAAGATATCAATTACTGCCGACAGCTGGCGGTCAATATTTGTCCCAAATTCATTTGCAACAAAAAACTGAATAGCGTAAAAAAAATTGTTTCTTGCTGCTTGCAAAGAGCCTCGAGAGTGTTTTCTCAAGTGAGTAATCCACAACAAGACGCGCGGTCCTTTGCAGCGCAAATGACGCATCCACGATATATACAACGCTTTCGCTGATATTTCTCTATCTCCGACTATAACGACAACTGTCGCATGCACTGCACGGCAATTGCGTAATTGATGTATCGTCCGTGACAATTGCAAGCTAATTTTGGACTGCGGCGTATATATATATAACGCGATGCACAATGTCGGAGAAATGTCAGGATTCTAAATTGGTCCGCTCTTGAGATATTGCCGAGGAAATAAAAATTATGTGAACTGGCTGCGTGCCGGCTTACAATGAAGGTGAATGGAAAATTTGTAATTCAAGACCGGTCCTCGTGTTGGCGGGCACTCGAATTCCATATAGAGAATGAAAAAATTGTATTTTTTTTTGTATTTGCTGAATATTTCTTTTGATTGTGCTTATAATGCGATTTAAAATATTTTTTAGTTTAGGATTTTGTAAAGTGTCCACGCACCTTTGGTAAAATAAATTAATATTTGAGTGAAAATATAAATATTGCCTTTGGATAATATAATTTTATGCAAGACTTCTAAATGGTAATGGAAGATAACGATCATAGATTCGTGAAATTCAATTTGTTGAAATACATGTTTCTAACGCATAAGTATGATAAATTTATATACAAGTTAACTTATACAATTGTACGAATGGTGTGTCATGCCATTACACAAATTGAGATTGAACTAAAAAAAATTTCTTTTCCTATGAAAAATGGTTTTTTAAGAGTACTTTCACCCAATAATCTTACAAGTAAAACATTAATGGAAATTGTAATAATAATTATTAAAATATTGCAGAAAAATAATAAACAATTCTTTGTTTTAACTGTATTTTTAATAATATATAAGCCAGTTATACAATCCGTTAAAGCCAAGTTTCGTAATAAATTTTGCATTACAAAACATTTTATATTTACATTCCGTTTTTTTCTTCTTTTTTTGCAAATGACGGTATTAAATATTTCATGGATCTTATGTGTTTGTTTTTTTTTTTACTTTGGGTTCACCTTCGTCGCACATGTTCTTTTAAGTACATATGACTAGGATTCTATTTGGACAAGCGTACAAAAGTTTTGAAAGGTTGACGAATCAATTTTGATTAGCAGAAATTAGACTGTTCAGGTTTTTTTGTTTTGTTCTCGCACCATTCATTCACTCTTTTGTCGCACTAAACGTTTTTTTTTTCAATGATACAAAAAATGATTTTCACCTAATTAATGTACATGGATGCACGTCACGCGCAATATTGAACATTTCTTGTTATCACTACAAGCTTTATTTACGTGCTAAATCGCAATACATCAAAAAACTCTCACAATTATCCATTAAAAAAGTGATGATTGTTTCTTTTTGGTATATATAAAGTGTTCGTGTACCATTGTTTTATTTTGTTGCAATAATTGTCACTGGTTTATTTATGTTTGTATTTTTTTTTTTGAAAAAGTTATTAAGGTGGCGTAAATATACATCTATTCAGTGTTGAAATTCACATTTTTTCCCATACTTTATCCTAGCAATATTCAAAGCGTCAATCAAAGCATACACGACGTTCTGCATAATTAGTGCGACGGTTTATGACTTGAGTAGACTGCAAAGTGTGCTGAAGCTATAGTTTTTGAATTATTCCATTTGCCAGAACATCGTACAATTTCGAAATTTGAATCCATCGGATAACTTTTTTTAAATTTACGTTAAATTTATATTATATATATAACAACTACATTAAATACGATTCTCACGCTAAAAAAAATTATACACTTTGTACTAGCTTTTATCAATTACATTAACAGAAATTGCCTTGTACAAATTGTCACTATTCGAAAGAAACATGACGAATAAAATAAAATACTTTTTCTAATTAATCATTTACATGTAATAATTGTTCTATTTCGTATGACACAATGTGGTTCGGAATGAAAATTACAGCAGCAGCAAATTGTTATACTAGAATATACTATCTTATTCAAATATTATGTACAAGGAAAAAATAAACATTTGAACTAATCATTGTAACAAACTTAACATAGTCTACATGAAAAGATCAACTCATCAAGTTCAACAAAAATTACATAATCTAAAAAAAAATATGCGATAAAAGAAATACAACGATCACACCAATATTTTTCTTATCAAAGCTGAACTAAACTAATTTAGTTTGCGATTATCCGTCGTGATTTCTATTGCATTTTATTTTATATTATGCTTGTTTCAATATGCTTATTTCACTTCATGTTTTACATACATACTATTTTGCTCGAGTAGAGTTTCGTAGACACAGAATTTCAGTTTTATCTAATATTTGATTTCTTTCATCTACATTTGTGTATGCTTTTCTTGTCTTTTATATAACTTATTCAAGAATTGATCTTTTTTTTTACGTATTTCTCAACAGTTGACGCTGAATAATTAGCAATACAATTGAAAATTTCTTAACTCAATTGTTCAGTCTTTTTTTATGTAAGTGAAATTGATGTTATTATTCGATCGACTTCTCATTTTATATCGCACATATTTTTGATTACGAATCAGTGATTAGATCATTTCATTTTCGTTA
Source organism: Galeopsomyia nigrocyanea (assembly GCA_035047105.1). Classification (NCBI taxonomy): domain Eukaryota; kingdom Metazoa; phylum Arthropoda; class Insecta; order Hymenoptera; family Eulophidae; genus Galeopsomyia; species Galeopsomyia nigrocyanea. Next base: position 180,115 of record JAWWMK010000020.1, on the reverse strand, counting down.
CGGTAAAAAAACTAATTTTTAAAAATCAAATGTGTTTTTGTTTTTTGATCCTGAGATTTTGAAATTACGTTGACTTTTGTTCCTAAACTTTTATAACTCTTTACATGATCCATATCAATAATATTAGACTATATTTTGCAATTGACATCCGTTTATTTATACAGTCGCGTGACGAAATCGCGAAAGACGTCATTCTCAGTCGAAAAATTAGTATATAAATTATTTAATTAATGTACACAATGCACGTGATAACAATAATATTCTATTTTTTATCATTAGTAGAAATAGCGGCATTGCAAAAAACAAAAAAGCTTTTTATCTTGTACAATTTGTATATGCATAGATCGGCGCTGATTTTAAATTTTCAAAATATTATATTATTCGTCGGGCAAAGTGGTTGTCAATCATGTAATCTTCGGTACCACTTGAGATCTGCAGTTATGCTTTCTTTTTGTTTCAAAGTATACGGACACAGATCGAGTTAAACCTCATTGAAGTTTTTGTTAATCGTCGCGTTAATTGGCCAGTGCCAATTCTTTGTTTTTTTTTTCCGGTTATTTTTTTATCGTACATATAATTTGCTTGCTTTGCAAAGAGTCTATGAGGACAGCGTTATAGGCACTTTTAGGAAAAATGGATGATTTAACTTGATTTATGCATAAGTACGTAATTCAAAACAAATCATATAATTCTTTGGTTTGATTGTTCTGTCCTTCAATTCATTCGTAATCGACTTGACATTCAAAACATAAATCTTCCCATTTGTACAACAACAGTATTCGCAAAACTGTAGCGAGCAGCAAAGTTTTGTTCATTAGACGCTTTTTTTATTACAATGAAAAACAAAATCGTCTCATTGACGAAAGAAACGAAAGGATACAATAATTCATATTATCATCGAGCAAGAAATAAGAAAATTTTTATACTATACACATGCCAGCATTGCTTCTTCGTTGATCATTGCGATTATATAGAATTGTTTATCTACTTATTTTGCATCTTTCCTAAAAACTAATGGAAATTTATTTCTACCGATCTAATATTTATATATCAATATTATGTTTATTATTATTGTATGTACATTTACATGCCCAAAGTTTGGTGCAGCAATAGAAATATTTTATCATCCGGTTAACATGACACATTAATTTTTTTTCCTTTTTGATATTTGTCTGAAGATTGTTTACTTTAAAATACAAATAAAGACAAAATTTGAACAAATGTTGCAATAAATCATTCAATCTGACAACTATCCAGGAAGACTATTTGAAATTGTTTGAAAAAGATGTTAAATGTTTGATTTCTTATGCCGTTTTTTGTTATTCATAAGTAATATACTTTTTTCAAAATAAAGAAAAATGAAATTTTTTAATATAATTTTACTATTATTTTTCACCTTACATTGGCACTTGAATCAATTAAGCTTGCAACAACCGTTTCAAAATTTTTCACTTTCAAAGTGTTGATAATTAATTAAAGTTAAAAAGCATAATGTCCTCAAATAAAGTACAAGCGACTTTTAGATTGTTCAATAAAATACTTCAAAAGTTATGTAAATGCTCGAAACGCGCGTTTCGAGTACAAACTTCTAATAAAAAAAGCTCGCAAATATTTAGCTGCTATCATTTCAAAAGTTCACAAGTAATTATTATAAGCATTAAAAGACAATATTGATGGTTTAAAATACTAATAAAATAATAATGGTGAAAATTTGCATTGAACGCATTGCACCCCTTACTTACACATTAGTTTTCTTTACTTTTCAAAACACTTTCAATTGAAATTGCATTTTTATACGCTTACTTATTTGCAAGCTTCAACATTTTAAATATTTCAATCAATTCTACGTCAAACACCACATTCAAAAACTTTACTAATCAACAATTTGTGATTGATTCGAGCGATCAATCAATTTTTTTTTTTGCATTCAATCAGCGTTGAACTATTTCCAAAAAATCAATTTTTTTAAACAATTATTTCCCCAGAGAGGGCGACCAATTGCGAAATACACTATCTTTTTAGTTTTCTCCAGGTATTATAAACAACATAATATAATAAAGCTACCGAAATTGTCAAATGCTTAGATAATGACTTATCTTGAGGATAATAATTCGAAAATCATAGTCAATTAAAACAAAATACAACATCAATCATCCTGATCCGACATCAACATTCACAATAGCGACATTGCAACAATAAAGAGAGAGATAGAGATAGAGATAGAGAATCGAAGGAAAGGCAGCCGGCAATAATGGTCTACGCGACGAGCAACGAAGACGCAGCTTGGCCCTCCTCGAGCCATTGTAATCAAAAGAGGCCTAGCTTGGTCCTGAGAAAGTCCTTGATCGGCGTGTAGTACTGCGACCTAAGCGCCACCATTTCCGGGGTCTTTCTCAAACCCTCGAACAGCTTGGAGTCCGTTTCGAACACAAGAACCGTCACGATGAACAGCACAGTTATGGTCAGCATGAGCGCCGGTATGAACAGTTTGACAACGCGCACAGTGCGCATACGCAGACGGGTACTGCCCGCCGCGGCAGCAGCCACGGTGGTCGTCGCGGGTATTGTCGTTCGATGACGCGACGTCGACGGTCCTGCTATCGCCGACGACGTGTTTGCCAGCAACGACGAGGAGGTCGCTTGCATGACCGTGCCAATTTTCGAATTCTGCAAACGTTGCATCTTCGGCACGGGTGTGATGGAGCGACTGCTACCGTGGGGACCAATTTTAGTGCCCAAACTTCCGGTATCGAGCAGCTGCGATTCCGAGGACGAGTGATCGAACGAGTCGCGGAAGTAGTAGTCGTTTTCGAAGTCGTGCGGCATTACTGTGGACAGATTGAAAGATGTGGTTAGTCCATAAATGTCGGACGCATCGGACATTTTATACATATCGAGAACATGACTTTTTATCCGATATAACTTTTCATATACATATGGTTTTGCCAGAACTTTTTGGATCATCCTCGTTCGATCAAGATTTTACCGCAAATGTGTATATGTATAGCCTACGAATGTAATATGAGAAACTGTTCTAAGAGAAAACTATGTATATTTTTGTTTACGTGATGCAAAATGCAGATGATTGCAAACTTCCATTACATTTGTAGGCGATAAAAACGAGATATAGTCACATATACATGATGTAGAATAAAAAAAAAGACTTTTAATTGCTATCGCTTATTCTACCCTGCTTTCGATATTCACATATTATTTCGTGCTGATAAATCACATAACGAGCTCGTCGATCTTATTTTATCGACCGGTAAACTGAAAAATTTCATAATTATATGCACAAATAAATGTTTTGGTTGAGATATCTTCTATATATATATATATCGAAACAAATCATTCATATATAATAAAGCAAGATACGGCAGAAATAGTATATCATGCAGAATATTTCGATGAAATATATGTAATAATATACATTATACGATTCGTATATAAAAGCGTAGCTTAAGGTATATGTATTTATAAAAGATCATCATTCTAACAGCACGCAAAATAGAACAAGCTAAGTTATATCGATCTACAATGTACAATAAGGAGAGTATATGAAGTAGGATGAATGCATGAAGGTATATATATATATAATTGATGCACATAACGATTAGTAACAGTTTTGCACAGGTTATTGCATTAAAAACATCATCGTACTTTCATTGAAATACAGCGATCTTTTTAGTGCACTTTGTAAGATGGAATGTAGGTATATAATAGCTATATAGCATTTACAAAATATTGAAATGTATGCGGTATATAAAGGCAGATATATAGACTACAAAGCTAAAATATTTATGAGAACATGATACATTGAGTCTACAGAGAAAGAAAATGCGTGTGAGAGTTTGGCGAATGCGAGTTGGAAAATTGAGATGGAGGGGGATATGTATAAAAAGATATGTTCTTGCAGGATATCCGAGAGAGGCACCATTCGACTTTCTGATCTTCCGATGTAGGCGTTATATCCGTAACATGATGCTGTTAGGGTTGTACGGGTCTTGTGGGAATTGTGAACGATCGGGTGTAAATTGACATTATAGAAAGATCGTTCATAAAAACCCTCAGACGCACGGAGAAAAAGAGAGAGAGAGAGAGAAAGAAAGAGAGAACGATGCGAAGAAGAGAAAAAGGGGTTGGTGGAGGGATGTTGTTGGTGACGGTCTTCATCTCTCACCTGTACCGTCGACATTGCCATTGTTCGTCATCATCATCGTCATCGTCGGCCTGCTCCTCAACCTCGTCCTGACATCGCCGTTAGGCAATAAAACTTGATTAGCAGCAGTCGAAGCAGGAAGTGCTGTCGACGGTGGTTGTTGCTGTTGTTGTTGTTGAACACGGGGTTTGGCAGGCGCGAACGATCGCTTGACGATGATCGCCGTGGTCCTGACGATTTTGGGACTTTTCGAGGAGTTGAGCATGTCGCACATTTTCTGGCGCACGAAGTTACCGATATCCCGTCCGTCGTTCAACTCCTCGGAGCCTATCACGATTCTCTGACTATAGAGGGCTTGTAGCGGACGCGTGTTCATTGGGAATTTGATTGGCAATTTTATTGTCGTGGTGACGTAACTTGAGGTTGAGTTGGAGGTGGTGGTTGTGGTGACGTTCGTGGTGGTCGTGTTACAGGTTGTACTTGTGGTGGTGGCACTCGCATGCGTATTCGTATCGTCTAAAGCTATAAAAAGATAAATCAAGAGAAAGAAAAACGGATAGAGGGGCGGGCGAGAGAGAGAAAGAGGATGGAAAAAAAAGTAAACGTAAGTATGCGAGAGAGAAAGCGGATAGATATAAGCGATTCGTTGAGGCTTCAATTTCAAGTTCCAACCACCATATGTATTAGAAGCGATTAAACAAGCCAAGTGATATGTATACTCTTACTATAAGCCTCGTCGAATCGAAAGATGGATATAATGTAAATTCGTTTCTTGAGACGTTCGGAAGCTAAGTATGCAATTAAATTACTCGAGCGCTTATATATAACATAAAAGCCAAAAATATATAATAGATATAGTGTGAGAGAGATAAAGCGAAATAGGCGTATTTATCAATGAGCAGACTTTGCTTCCGTGCACCACAAGGAGAGAATAAAACATGCAATATTATAATTTTTGGTGACTATATATTTCAGGCGCGCGCTGATTATAAAATACTTCGCTTGCCGGCAACCACTCAGCCATGCACAATTATATATATAATCGCCAAGTGTGTTTTAAAATGTATATATACTCGCGGCTCTAAATATTCATGAAGATATCTCCAATTTCTAATATATGTACTTTTTTTTGTGCAAGTTTACTTTTGTATAATGTGAGAACGCGTTTTTTTTTTGTATTTATAGGGATCCTGTAACTTTTTTTTTTCGCGTGATACTTTCAGAAAGCTTGACGTTGCGAGTCACATAAAACAGATTCAAAACTTACCGTTCTTGCAGGAACACATCTTTCGATTACAATTAAACATTTAGATTGTTTTTTTTTTTTTGACATTCGAAAGCCTTACAAGTATAGCCCCAGTTTTAAAGTATGACGCGAAAAAAAAATAACAGGATCGTTTTGTATATTGTAGTCTATGAGCACACATGAAAATCATTGTTCTTTTCTTTTTTGTTTCTTTCAAGTGCCACACTTAGATAAATACCACGCAAAAAAAAAAATATATCAAACACAAATAGATAACGAACAAAAATAAATCAAATTTATTGTTAATTCGGAAGTTTGGAAACTGGAAAAAAAAGAACATCAAAATTAATCATAAAAATCAACATAAATCCTCGAATCACATAATTCGTGTATTCTCGTTAATTATTTTGAAATTATTGATTCGAAGATGACCTCTACTTAGTGCAATCGTTTCTTTCATTGTCTGTATTAAAACAAATCCATCAGCACCAATAATTCTCGATGTATCCAATAATGAACATTCCACCCACGTCAAGCCAAATACACTTCAAAATCCTCGAAATTTATACAAAAGAGAAAACAAAACCCTTCATCGTCCGAAAATTTAAAGAGAAAAAAAAAATCAAAAAACCAACCGGAAACACATAACTAACCATTATTCCTCCTGGCGTGTGTCTCCTGGTCCTCGGAGACGGTCTCGAGTAAAGGTAGAGTGTTGTCAGGGCAGTAAGGTGAGCTGAGTGGCATGCCACCGCCAATGTCGGACATGCCGGCGCCGTCGAGACCCGCGCTGTGACAACTCCGTGGCAAACTCGAATACCCTAAATCGCAATATCAAGTCCATTTTTAAACGAGCTTTTTTTTTTGTTCTTGATTTTTACTTTCGAAAAGATCGACGTGTGGGTGTACATCGATAAAGCTCGCAAGTATTTCTATAGTATATATATCGAGAGTGTTTGGCTGCGCGATTGATTAATGATTGTCTTTTTTTTAAATTATATATAATTGCTCGTACACACGCGGAAGTATTATTTGTTTTAGTTGATGATTGTTTTGTAAATGACTTGATGCTTGATGGCTTTAGATTGTTGGGATTAATGTCGATTTAATTATTAGGTATAGTCGCCTCCGCTGTGTATAGAATTTTTTTTCGAAGGTTCTTTTTTTTTTGTTTTTTTTTTTTGGTACCCATTAATAGACTATCGATCAGTATGGGTAAGCTTTGAGACGAGGTAGTAAAGTGAATTTCCCGTGTGTATCATAACTTTGAAACAAAAAATTCAATTAGAGTGTAGTGATTTTGGAAAAAAAAATGATTTGACGAATGATCGAATAGATTGAAAAAATTCTACTGAGAAAAATAGCCATGCCACACTGTTTATAGTTGTTTTTGGTAAACGTGTTCATCTATTTCACAAACACCGTATAATTTTTGTTGCGTGTAAAAGAAAATCTAAGTTACGTGCCATCTAAACGTATATATAATAATTAAAAATCTTTGAATCTATATTGAAGAGAGATATGAAAAAGAAAAGATTATATAATCGAAAACTTCAGAATGATGAATGAACGAGCAATTGAGAGAGAAAAAAAAATGAATGAACGAATGAGTGAATGATAAAAGCATTATGATCAGCCTTTTTTTTGAGCTGTGTACTAACGAATCTCAACAAGATCCTGACTGGGTGTGCTGGGGGTAGCAGGTACACTGCTGGCTTTCCTCCGTAGACCAGTCGAATGGCAACGTTGAATTGGCGGCGGATCCTCCTTTCTCAGTGGACCCGTCTGCTCGAGTACCTCGCGTTCCGTGCGGCCTGTATACTTGAACTTGGTACCCCACGAGAATATCGAACCGCCGCTCATCACCGGCGCGTCCTTGGCACGTGGTAGCCTTTTTTTCCAAAATTTTTCATTCGGTTAGTTTCATTCAATGATTCTGTATATAAATGGTGTTTTTCATTAAAAAAAGTATAAAAGCGATAACTGGCGTTTTGGAGTCAAGTCGATAATTGCTCGAGGGGAAGTTGTTATTTATTTATTTCTTTTTTTTTTTTTTATAGCAAAAGATAATGGAGAAGTAACGGTTATTGGCGTTTCATATTTACGCTAGGATATACTTTTATCGAGTATTAAAAACACCGAAGAGTAAGTGGCAATAACTTCAAGTGTAATATCCATTATTCGCGCTAACGAATCCAAAACCATATTTCAGAGTTACTACTTGCGATAAAGCCTCGAGTAAATAACTCGAAAAAAGGAGAAAGTAGATAGACGTACTCATCGATTTATCATTACGCACATATTCAACAATTATCATCTCCCTCGATCATCAAACTCTCATTACAGAAGCATTGTTTCCGATAATATCGATCCCCAAAAAAAATATTCCCAAAGACTCAACAAGTTTATATATATGTATACATACAATGTGGAAAAAAGGGGGTCGAACGTGAGTTTCAGACGATTGGATGTTGAAGTCCCTGTTGGATGCCGGCCAAACGTACAGACCGAGCTACGTCGTGTGTCCTAATACAACAGGTCATTTTTCCAGCGGTGTGCAGTGGCGTTGTTTCGTCGAGCTCGTTATAACGTATCGCAACGCGCTTTGTTTCGAGTTCTCGCGCGGAGCGGTCTTTTATCAAACGAGATTTTCCAGCTGTGCGAGTCCCTTACCCATCGTCCTTTTTCATCCTGTACTTGCAGGTGGTTAGCTTTGGCGCGCGGACAATTAGGATGTTGATTTTAGCATTGTTGCGAGTGAGTTTACTGCGGAGTGTAAAATCTAATTGAAGTTATACCTCGAGCTTTTTTTTTAGAAATTATCACGTTGTATTTCACGCGAAACTCGTGGCAGTGAAAAGTGTCTCGTTAAAATTCAATCAAACTTTAATTAAAACTGCCAGCTCGTTATGAGATTTTAATACATCAGCGTATATCATTCTCCCTTCTTTTTGAAAGCCTGCCAGGTCTATGAAAGAACGTAATATCATTTTTTTTTTCTTCGCTCGCGCAATAACGTTAGAAAAGTTTAGGATGATAGAGAGCGTATACTACGTCGAGAACTCAAGGGAAAAAAAGTAGGACGGCAAAAGCCAATATCGCAAAATTCAGTGTTGCGCGCACATCGAGCGCGTTTGAAAAAGAGAGAGAGACGAAAACGCGCGCGGAGGCGTTCTTTTGTGAATGTCCGATGCGCTTATATATTGCCATCGAAAAAAAAAGTGAGAGAGAGAATAATTCCGCTTGGCTGAGTGAAAAATTAATTTGGAGTCTTCGACAAAGAGAAAATACGGTGATTTTTTTTTCTCTTGCCATCGAGGAGAATATATCAAACGTGACTTCATTATTGGAAAAGTCGACTCCACACACACTCTAAATCCCCGATGTTTACCGGAATATTTATACGAAATTTAATTTCCTTGAAAAGAAAAAAAAGGGGGGAAATCTTCTCGTCGTCTAATTAATAAGGACACTCGTGGCGGCAAAGCGAGCGACTAATGAGCAACGCGCAATTATATGCGCGTACACGCTGAGAAATGCAAAAAGCCCTGTGCCTCCCTGCTGCGACTGCTGGACTCGCGAGGCTTTGGTTTGTCGTTTAGAGGGCAAACTTTTTCCGACGTTTATTTAATTGCACGAGCGCGTGTACCACTGCTACTGCTGTGTTTGAGCTACTTGGGACTTTTTGAGGGTAGATTTTGAGGTGAAAAAAAAATTGTGGTAACCGTAAGTAATTTGAGGTTTTTTGATACATCGGTGCATCGACATTGAAATTGCCATTTACTCTTCGTTAATGTTGATTTGAAATTAATTTTTAATAGCATTTTTTGTATTACAAATTCTATCGATATCAACTGTACTATTTATCATCTATGACTATTCTTTTCAACTGACTTTTCTTTCTGCACTCTACTGGATAAATACAAAACTAACAACTAAATATATATTATATCGACTAAAAGTACTCTGTAACGTAGTAAAGTATATATAAGCTTTTATCGAAAGACATGAGACTATTCGAACGCAAAAAGAAACAAAAAAAAAAAGAAAGGAAGTGACATGAATACTCACGTGAAGAAGAGCATTTGCTCGATGGCGCATCTCCAGACGTGGCGGCAGTTCGAGCCCGTGGGACACTTAAATCCGACGGTGTGCTTTTTCTGCAAAATTACCCATACATCCAATACCAATTCTTTTTCTTTCTTTTTTTTTCTACGTCTCAAGGTAGTTTGAGCTTCTCTTAAGAGTAAGAGCTTTTTTTGCGCTTGCAGTCGAAAGGAGCTTACATTTGTGCGAATGGTTACGTTGCAAAATCGATTTCGACTGCACTCGCATAATCTCGCTTTCGTTATGTAAAAATGAGTAATTTTTTTTTAATACGCGTAGAGAAATATACGAATTACACAACGTGTTTTCAAATTGAAAGGTTCTAATTTGAAAACCATGGCGTGCATAAATTACTAAGAATAGAAAAAGAAAATCTTTCTCGGACATTTTTGCTCGTTAAAAATTTTAATGTGCGAGAGTAGGGGAATAAAAAACTCGGCGAAAAAAAGGAAAGATTTACTTTGCACGTTGAGTTGAAAGCTTTGAAATTTTCGTAATCTCCGAAAGATTTTAGAGCATGAATGGATCAGCCAAAAAAAAATCCACTTTTGCATTTATTACTCGAGTGTACCGAGAAAACTTTGAAATGCAACGCTTGGAAAAAAAAAAATGCAAGACTATATTTCTCTCGAGTCGCGAAGTAAACGAAACGCAAACAGCACAACTTGAAAAAAAAAAGATGTATGCATTATTTAACGTTATTCGCGTATCCTTGAACCGCCGAGCTTATTACGGTCAAGAAGAAGTCCACCTGCGAGTTTAAAGAAAGATCGATAACGCACTTATGAACTTGGAAGCGACTTGCTTGCAACAAATATAGCAATTCCAAAAAAAAAAAAAAACTTTTCAATATCTTTATTACATATACAACTTTTGTACGTGTAATAACGTTAAGTAGATGTAATTAGAATAATTCTCAAAATTTTAAATTCACTCGGGTCATCAATTCCTCCACCATAACAAAGTTGTAGTGTTTCGAAATCGAATTGATCGACAGACAAGTACCAATAAAATATCACGGATTAAGAATTGGATTATAGTTATTCAAATTGAATTAATAGCGCTGAATACGTTGTAAGACAAGGTCATCGCAGTATTGCGCGACGTGTATACAAGTCATTTTTATTTCCGTTGAATTTCACTGAACTAGCACCGTGTGTCTATAAATTATTCATCAAGACGGTACTACTATTTTCTTTTTTTTTTGCGTGATTGATGTTCGATAACTGCAGATGACATACACTCCCTTCGCGTTCGATACCTTGACAGATTTATTTTTTTTCTTCGCTGCTTGTGTCTCGTAAATACTTTGCAAAACTACTATTAAATAACTTTGAATCGAAAAAATCAAGTTATATTTTCAGAAAAAGCTTTCTAAACTCAATATAATTAACTGACAGAAACTATTACCCGAGCACTCTAGCTCTCATGAATATCCAAAACACAAAAAAAAAGAATAAAGTAACGCACAAAATCACACACACGTACACGATGCGGAGCGTTAGCGAGAGAACGACTAACTGGAAAAAAATAGAGAAGAGAGCGCAAGTTGAACTCACCTTTGTCCTCATGTCCTGAAGTGAGACAGACAGCCGTGCGAGAACGAGACAACAGAGAGAGACAGAGAGAGCGAGCGAGAGAGAGAGAAAACGTAGCAGCGGGTGGGGAAAATAATGGGATTACTTTTACTTGTAAAACTATATAGCCTCGATGTCTAGGTCTATATATATAAATGTTATATGTATATATATGTGTGTCTACACGCCTAAGTGCGCTAGTACTCACGAGTGAACGAGGCCATGCGCGACATATAGGTGCGAAGAGATTTAATATTTTTTTTTTCATTGTAATTGTTTCGCGATCGCGTCTGACTATATTCGTATCGTTACTACTTATACCCTGCCGAAACTAATTTTCGAGTATTCTGATTTTCGTAGACGTACACATAATTTCATTAACCTTTTTACCTTGAGCTTAAGATAGTACTATCTTAAAAAAAGAGCATCCAATCTCACAGAGGGTATTATCCGTATTACGTACGAGAGTAATAAGCAAAAAAACACAAAAAGAAGGTATAGTAAATGTCACGAACTCCACTTTTGGAATACGAAAGAAGATATTTAATAAATTAGTTCGACTTATCAGTAAAGAAAAAACCCTCACATAGAATATATTTATCTTTCTATATCGAGAAGTTCAGGCACGCAGGCACGTAAGGAAACGCGCTTTACCACATCATTTACAATAAATTCAAATCGCATCGATCCGCTCGGTCGGTAATATCAACGTAAATGCCTGTGTAATGACACGAAAATTCATCAGGAAAATCAGTTTTTTCGATTAAACACACATCCAGGCAGCACGATAGTTCATTTGAATTTATAATATGATGAGCGACGTGTAATTATCCCCTGGGAGAATATAAACGTCCCTCGACGCGTTCGATTATTAATTTCAGCCGCGTTCACTCGTTGTACATATAAAATTCTAAATAAATTTCGACTATGTAATAATATCTAGAATGATTAAAGATATTTTCTCGGGCGTTACCTCGGTTATCGTCAGATGAACAATGAACATCTTGCCCTCGAAATTGATCTTCTGCACTTCCGGCCAGCGGAAGTGATTGGTTTTACGAGAACCCTGGAACGTCAGGATCCCGTGATGATTTATACCCAGGTACAATGGTGTGCCTTTGTGATCCTGTGGAATTTGAAAAAAAAAAGAAAAAAGCCAGTATTTTTAGTTTTCTATTGATCGCTGAAACTTTATACTACATTTATACAGCCGCGCGATTCGAGTTTTTATTTGCAACGAAGCCGTATATATTCGTAAAAGTATCGGAATTCAAACTTTTTTTTTTTATAAAAGTCAGATAAAACTTTTGCCTCGCTCGAATGCGCGCAATTGTACAATTTTAAACTCAAACGCCTGTCTCTCTTGCTGTACACCTAATTTCGCGAAACAATGAAGGATCGCGGATGAGCCCTCTCCGTCAGCAATCGTGAAATCGCAGACAAGACTGCTAATTGGGGCGCAAAATCCTCGAGTGCCAAAAGATCTCCAACTGCTGTCGGCAATCAAACTGCAGAACGAGAGAGAGAGAGAGAGAGAGTTGAAATTAGCGTCGCGATTTTCATTGTTTGCAACGCGCGATGTCAAAGCGACGACAATTTGACGGATGTTTGATTGACAATGAATAAAATTAGAAGTAAAGTTTTTTTTTTAACTTTCCGTCAATTCGAATAATCTATCGGAAAATCTCATCATCCGAATTAATTAATCGATCATAACACATTCACACCGAAATCCTATCGATTAATTAACTAACATATCGGTCAAAATTTTCATTATCTCGCTAGAGAATTCAATCAGCTTCAATCTACCAATAAATTCTCGCACACCTAATTAAACTCCAATATCCCGCGCACCTTCGCGTACTTTAAAAATATATATATAAAAATCGATTTCTCGCTTAATCTTTTATTAATCCATCCAAAGCCGAGTTTAATTTTTCTTTCTTTCTCTCCGAACGGAAAGAAAGACGCGTAATAATTCATCTTTACGCAGCGAGAAAAACGAGTTCGCGTATAGCATCTATTATGCACGTGCGATAAATCTTCTTCCGAAAAAAAAAAGAACGAAGAGAAGTTTTGGCGGGAGCCATGCGCATTATGCAACGGGATTAATATTGATGCACGGGAGAATACTTTTTTTTTTTGCGGTTACTCTGAATTCTATGGAAATTTTGCGGACAGCGTGAATAGCTACAAAAAAAAATTAATTAAAAGACGCGCGGTAAAAAAAAAACTCGATTGTTGAACGAAGTTACTGACGAATATTACAAACTGCAGTCAGCAATAGTGCAAACTGAAACTGTAGGTCAAGCTCTCGGTGCAAGTGAATATTAGTAGTCTGGTGAATTGGCACTGTAGTTCGGTGCGAGTTTGCAGGAGGGAACCGGAATTTCCGTGTACGAATTTGTTGGCGTAATTATCTCTTTGGTTTGTCTGGAGTTTCAATGGCGACGCAAACTTCGAGAGAACTGCCGGAAGTTTGACGCTTTGATTGATTTCAATTCGGTAGAGGAGAAAAAACAAACAAGAAACAGCATTCTATCGGAGAAGAAAGAAAAATTCAATGAAAAGCACGCAACAATAACAAACGAAAAAATCCCTCGATATATCGGGTATAGGAAAAAGAGAGCGCGCGTCACAAGCGAAAATATTGATCTTTCGCGAGAGAATGGCAATGTCGCTGCCGCTACACAGCTCTTGTATACACACATGCACGTGCGAGGATCAAAGGCAAACCTTCCTGGTCGCAATAACTGTGAAAAATATAAAGCCGCAGCCGGCTCTGAAAGCATCGCTATGGAACGAGATAATACCAAACAGGAGGACACAATAACTGCTTGGATCGTCAAAGTTTTGTGTTTTTTTTTCTATCGTTCGACTTTTTTTTTTATTTTTCGATAGAGAGAGATCGGAAAGCGTAAATTTTCTCTTTATCGCTGTGTTTTTTTACCGTCGGATAGTTTAAAAATTCAACGGCTAACCCAATTTAGACGGTATAATAAAGGCTCTTTCTATCTTTTTGCGTTTGAATAAGTTAATACTGATGATTGGACGCAGCTAAATTTCTAAAAGCTCCGAGACGATAAAAAGAGAAGTCGGGAGAAGAAGGCCAGTGGCGAAAAAAAAAGAGAGAGAAGAAGAATCCTGCAGCGCGCGTTCCATTCTGGGTCAGCGCCGAAAGAGCTTACCTAAGAGGGGGAAAAAAAAACTTTGACGCAACGAAAAAAAAACTAAGGACTCGAATTAAAGACAGTTAATAAAAGAAATGCACACGTTACAAAAAAAAATTAATTAAAACACCTAAAGTGACGAGTATCCGTCAGTTTTAATTCGAAAACTTTGCGATATAATCATGAAGCTACACGTATGGACGAGTAAACTTTTCATACGCGAAAAGTAGGTCGATACATAAATCTTTATTTTTTCAAGACTTTTTAGAAGGATAATGTATTATCTGTGAATTGTAGCTTTGTGAACGTTGTGCGTTGCGCCGAGACGTGCCTGGAATTTCTCAAACTTGAATTCCCCGCGTGCAGACTTGAATTCCATCTCTCTCTCTCCGTCGGCGTCGTCGTCCTTTTATTCAAATGAGAATATTAGATGACGTTCCGCGAAGAGAGAGAAAGCGAATAAGGGGCTTTTGTGTTTATTCAAACAGTATTATTGAGCTATTTACACAGCTATTTGGCACTTAAATGGATTAGTTTCTTGTTTCGTTTATTGCGAGATCAACGTTTTCGTTTATAAACCACTAAACACCAAACGAATTCAACATCAAAGCATGTTTTTCAACGAAAGTAAGAAAAATTCTTGTCGTCCTCTCGGAAAAATTCGCGTCGTCACGTCGAAGAGTACTCTCGAGAAGTCATTCGCGAAGCTTGGGCGTCGCCGTACCGTGAAATCGTGGAAAAATCCAAACGTCAGAGTGAAAAAGAAAAGGAAAAAACACAGCCACAGAAGCTTTCGTTTACGAGAGAAAGAGTCATTGCACACGTAATTGAGCTATCGAGCATCGAAAAGTTGGTGAGCGTTAAAATATGCAAAGCGGGCTTGCAGCGATTTACGAGGAACAACTCTCCTCCGCGAGTAATAAGACGTCGCTCGGTTGGGAAAAGGAGCGGAAAATAAGAGGAGAATCTCGATATTTCCGAACTTTTATCATACTTCGAGTGAGCGAAGGAAAAGGGAACGGATGATTTTTGGTATATGGTCAGAATGGCTATTGAGTTTCGTTGTTGTCGATGTCTGACCAAATCTGACTTGAACTACTGACAGTATTTATCACTGTATATACGATGCTAAAGTATTAAAAACTTCAACCACGTAATATCACCTTTGAAAATTCCACGTCAAAGCTTCAAACACACACAGAAAACTCGCAAAACGTCAATACAACAACAACAACAACAAGTTCGGAAAGTTATCTCGCTCTCTCTGCATCTTAAATTTGCACACGGGCGCGTCAATTATTCCGTACAACGGCGCGAGCGCGCGCGCGTGAAAATTGCACTTCTTTCCGCGTCCAAATGAGATGGAGAGGATAACAAGTGCAGCTGCGCCGACGATAAGGAAACTGCTGCGCGCGGTAAATAATGCCACGCCGAGTTTCCGTCTTTGTACTCGCGCAAACGACTTTCCCTCTCTCCCTCTGTGTTATGTGTTTCGTCCTCCCGGAGTGAGTTATTCAACGAAAACTTTATGCCACGAGCTTTTTTTTTCGGGAGTTTTCATAAATTCACAGAATTTTCACTCGCTTTTATTGAAATACTTTTCCTCGAATAAAGAAAAATCGATAAAATTTATCCAGCTTACACGTAACTTTTTCTTTTTTGTTTTGCAAGCCTATTCCGAACATATCAGCTGTCGGAGTTTATGAAACAATAATAGCCGAGTTGGCTCGCGAGTGCGCGCAACGTTTTCTCATCTCCGTGGGGAATATTATTATTCTCCAAAGGGCTTCGCGCTTCTGTGGAAGATATATAACTCACACAAGAGTGAAAAGCACTGCATCGCGAGTTTTCTTACTATCTCTACGAGCGAGTTTAAGCTCTCGAGCTGACATTATATATTTCATACTCGAGGTTGATTGTAAATATTGAGAGAAAAAGAAAAGAGGTGAAGTATACGATGAGATTTCACTAGTTATATCAAAGTTTACAAAGTCCATTAAAATTTCGTACGAGAGAATGATCCACATTCTATTCAAACGAAAATTTCAATTAGCGACCCGGTGCATTAGTGGTCCGTTTCAGGCCATTCAATTTCACGGCGAGTCGCTACCCACAGACACACGGACAAAAGTGAACTCGACATTACAGTTGATAATAATCTCTCTCGGAAAACCACACGTCGCATAATAATATGAATATTCCATTATCTCAAATAGAATAAAAGCTCACCTTAACAGGATGCGGATCAACGGCGTAAGTGTCGAGCTGCGAGGCGAGCCTAAGAAAATGCGTCTCCGCCTGCTCGACACTGAAGCCCTTCAATTGATTCTGATGGAGATCCAACGCCTTCTCCTCGATCGCCTCCGTTTGCTTCAGTAGCAGCTTGTGCTCGGACATGTAGTTGCCTTGATGTAGATCCGGATTGTAATCACCCAATTCACCTATAATCCACAAATCCAGAACGATTTTTTTTTTTTTTTTGGAAAGGTTATATATTCTTTGCGGATGGATGGTAAGGCGAGCTTTTTCACGAAAGTTGGGCTCCGCGGGAACTTTCACGAAAGAGATCGTTGAACTGAGAAAGTTTTACGATCTTACATTGTAATTCCTTCGAGTTTTTTTTTGCATTTCTCTCGCCTTTTATTCTACCCTAAAATAAATCTCGAGAGAGAGAGAGAAAAAAACGGAAATCCAAGCCAGGCACAACAATGTAGGTTAGAATAACTCATTCTCGTGTGTGTCTCTCTCTTGGAAGGCGTTTTTCGGAAGGAAAAAAAAAAGAAGAAGAGGACGTTAAAGCGCGATGAAAATGATATCCTAGACGTATAGAAGAAAATAATAGAGGCCAAGACATCGAGGCCAGCGACGTTATAACCCCTCTTATACGACGAAGGACAAGTGTGTGGGTTTTTCGCACAAGTGCCAGCTCCGATCTTCTATGAATCTGTGTTACAATAACTGCTTATCTTTTTTTTGATACTCGTTACAACGTAAAAGAAAAAAAAAGCACGTCCGCAAAGAGCACTCGAATCGATATACGTTGTGCATCCGGATTATTAACCCTCAGTGCACTACTAGAGTAGCTCCATTGCCCGCCCATCAACGATATTGGCCGCACGGACTCTCACTCCGGTAATTGTACTGGGACATACAAAACACAACACAGTGTGTGTATACGTATAGCCCATCGATTCTCATCAATGTTTGTTTCTGCTGCTTTTTTCGTGTAGTGTGTGCTCGACGAGCCAAAAAAATACTTTTTTAATTAAGTTTTGATTGTTTGTTTTTTTTCAGTAACGATCGATGTTCGAATTTTTAGATGACAATTGTGCATACATGTATACTTACTTTGTATGATGCAAGCGGCAAGCAAGGCAGCCTCCCCGGGACTACAGTACAGTCGACCGTGAAGTAAATCCCTCTTCAATTGTTGATACACTTGATAACGCGTGATCTCTTCCTTGAGTCGCAGCGGATCGGGTGGATAGAATTTCACGCGGAAACTGAATAGGATTGGATCCATATCTGTAACAAATCGGTAAAAGGTACACGTTCAATATATACAACAAAAAAAAAAGCTTCGATAATATTTAACAAAAGAAATCGCTTCGATACATATTGGCAGAATATGCTTTTTTAGAAAATCGTGCTTTTGCCATTGTATCCGATTCGATGCAACACAATGTGGTCTGTTTCAATTCGTGAAAGTAGGTTCGTCCTCGCTATTCATTAAAATGGATGATGAAGTAGTTTCGCAAGCGCAAACTTCGACCCAGATAACCGATAAGGAAAAACTGGTACTATCCAGATCGAATCCCAGACATCGCACGAAAAAAAAAACACCTCTCTTGGCCTTCTCTATCTCGTTGTCTTTGTATCTTTCTCGATCGATCTTTCGCGCGCGGACGGACACGCGCGCGCGTCGAAACGTTTTAAGGGGGCTCCAGCGAGGAAAGGTCAGAAAAAGTTCCGAAATCAGATACAGCTATATTTATAGATCGAAACGCG